>CM053027.1:108695162-108757662 GCA_028564925.1 Lithobates sylvaticus
CGACGTTACACCCAAACAAAATTGACGTCCCTTTCTCGCCACAAATAGAGCTTTCTTTTATTGGTATTTGGTCGCCATTGCGTTTTTTTTTTTTTTTTTGCGCTATAAACAAAAAAAGAGCGACAATTTTGAAAAAAACGCAATATTTTGTACTTTTTGCTATAATAAATATCACAATTTTTTTTTTTTTTAAAAAAGCACATTTTTTTCTCCGTTTAGGCCAATATGTATTCTTCTACATATTTTTGGTAAAAAAAATCGCAATAAAAGTATTGTTTGCGCAAAAGTTATAGCGTCTACAAAATATAGGATAGATTTATAGCATTTTTATTATTTATTTTTTATTTTTACTAGTAATGGCGGCGATCTGCGATTTTTATCGTGACTGCGACCTTATGGAGGACACATCGGACAATTTTGACACATTTTCGGGACCATTGGCATTAATACAGCGGTCAGTGCTAAAAAAAATGCATTGATTAATGTAAAAATGTCACTGGCAGTGAAGTGGTTAACACCAGGGGGCGATCAAGGGGTCAACTGTGTTCCCTGGGAGGTGATTCTAACTAAAGGGGGAGGGGACTGACTAGAGGAAGTGACGGATCGTGGTTCCTAGCTAATAGGAACACACGATCAGTCATTCCTCTCAGAACAGAACAGGGATTTGTCCCTCATGTTTGCAATCCCTCGTGGCCGGTGGTCACCATGACCGTCGGTCACGAGCATCGCCCCCCCCCCCCCCCCGCTGTGTGCGCGCCTGCTATCCCGTCCCCGCGAGCTGATGTATAGCTATGATGGCTGGTCGGGAAGGGGTTAATGTGGCTCTATAAGTACAAGGTTTTTATCTTAAAGTGGAACTTCACTCTCTCAATTAAAATTGACTGCTTTTAATCCTCATGCTGCTAGCATTAGTAAATGGATAGGAAAGTATACCATATTTGCTTGTTTTACTCTTTTTTTTTTTTTTTTTCATTTCTTCAGTTACTTCTTGGTTTCCATGCCTAGGCAAATGTTATACATCCTAGGGTCCTTCAGTAGGGGAGGAGGGGTTTATTTTTTTAAGAAATCACTTTGAAAAAACCCCCTAGAATTTCTGGCCATGGCCATCTTGAGTAAGGGCGGATGATTCATGTAGCATTTACTTCCTGGAATCCATCTGCTCTTAGCTCAGGCATGCAAGCAGGAGAGGGTGTGCTTAGCTGAACACACCTAGCTAAGCACACTCAGCTAAACAAACCTTCTCCTGCTTGCATGCCTGAGCTAAGGGCAGATGGATTCAAGGAAAATGAAAAATGCTACATGAATCATCTGCCCTTACTCAAGATGGCCATGGCCAGAAATTCTAGGGGGTGTTTTTCAAAGTGACTTAAAAATAAAATAAAGCATGGAGACATGGATGGATGAGCTTGCTTTAAATATCAAAAATGAATTGAATAGGATTCTTGGTTTGTGTTGATCAGATGAAATGTAGTTCCCCTTTAATGCATTCTTTGCTTTAAGGTAACCCTGACTGACGAGTCACATGATACCGTGGAGGGAAAATTGCTAATTGGGCCCAATTTGGACACTTTCACTCACTAAAATAAAATATTTACAAAAAATGGGGTGTACTCATTTTTGTGAGATGCTGTGTTGTGTCTGTGTATATATGTGTATATATATATATATATATATATATATATATATATATATATATATATATATATATATATATACACAACACACACGTTTGCCTTGCATTTCTATTATAAGGTTTCACATATATTTTAATTTATATCTGCATGGAGTTCAGTTTGAGGTCTAGGAGCTATTGTAAAGATTTCCACTGAGAGCAGAAATCCCCTTTGGATCATTTATTAATTTAAAGCATTATTTTTTGAAACCTTGAGTAGATTCTTGAATTACTGTAAATCTTGAGAGCAATCTGCTATGATGGTTAGGAAAAATTGTCACAGCAATATATTTTTTTAATATATTATGATTTTTTTTTTAACTTAAACTTTTTGGAAATTTGAACATATCTGAAATTTTTTTTGTAAAAGGATGGTGCAGTATACAGCACATTATATAATGGAGTTTCATAAAAACTTTTAAAGTTAACCCCTTCACACCAACCATAGGCAAATATGTGGCCTCACTGGACTGGGCCTTTCTCCATGGGGCCTCATATTTGCATATCTTCCTTTGTGTTGGGAGCAAACGCTGCAGCTGCCGGAGTTGGAGCACACTTAACTTATTTTTACCATGCAAATATACAAAAATAATTTTTGGCCATAACTCAGCTTTAATATTAGCTGTTGGTATCCACCACCTTTCTTGCTCTGGCTTAAATATTAGGAAAAAACTATATACGAGGCAATGTAGATATTCAATTTAGATTTGAATCCCTGTTGGGTATCCAGCAAGAACTGCCTGACCATTAAAAATGGGCCGTACACCCCTCTGTTCAGTTTGCAGCAGAACTCCCGAATAGGGGAAAAGTTCTAACCCAAACAGCGAACCCCTTGGAAGTCTATGGGAGCCAAAAAGAAAAAATCAAAAGTGCCCATTTTAAAGGCTTATATGCAAGGTATTGCCCATAAAATGGGTATGGGGTCCAGGCACTGCCTGGGGAACATGTATCAATGCAAAAAAAAAAAAAAAAATGTAAAACAATATTTTAATCATGATTAAGCTGCAACAATAAAAATGAAAACTTCCTTTAAATATATAGTGCCTGGGGGCCCTCTTAGTCTGCCTGTAAAGTGGCACATCTGTAGCATGCATAGAATATTCTGCAGCAAAAATGACATTTCTAAAGTAAGAAACTAGTCAAATCACATTTAAATTGCCAGCACCGGCTATTAAAAAAAAAAAAAAAACAGCGTGCCCCCCCCAGTCCATACCAGACCCTCCAGGAGCTCATAATCCAAATACGGGTTCCTGGAATTGAATCCAAAATAAATCCAATGTCTGGTTATTCTTCTAGTCTAGCTATCCCTGCCGGAAGAAGTGATCATCGCTACCAGCTATATCAGCCACTAGCAATAATCCTAAGCGCATCCGACAGGCTGGTTGTACCCAAGTTGATTGATCAACTTGGTACATTCAGCCTGCTCATTAACGGTTTTGAATCTCGGCTGGTTGCTGCTGATTCAAACAGTGTATGGTCGGCCTTAAACAGTTAAAGTGGAGGGCCACCCAAAAAAAAAAATGCATTAATAATCTTAAAAAAATAAATAAAAAAATAAAAAAATGTCACTTACCTGAAACCGCTGTTGCTAGGCAGTCTTCCTAATCTGTCTCTTCCTATTCCACGGCGCTTCCTCCTCTTCGATGAGCGGCCCATTGCCTTCTGGGACATGTGTGTGTCCCAGAAAACAATGGGGCCATTCGCAAAGCGCTGCACAACTCGCGCAGTAGGAAACGGGCAGTGAAGCCGCAAGGCTCCACTGCCTGTTTCCCTTCGTTAAGAGGGAGGCGCCGGTGCAGGCGTCGATGGACGGATCGGCCTCGGGGCGGCCGGCATCGCGGGATCGCTGGACAGGTAAGTGTCCTTATTAAAAGTCAGCAGCTACAGTGTTTGTAGCTGCTGACTTTTAAAAAATTCATTTGTTGGCCGGAACGCCCCTTTAAGTCAATATGCATCAATGCTGACATTTTCATTATTCTTTCAACTGATCAATCAAATATTTTTTTTCAGTAGTAGGCAGTATTGTGGTAATCCTAAATGGTTAAAATATAACAACTTTATCCTCCTGTTGTCACCGAAAACAGAATAACTGATTCTAACACCAGTCATTTCAGACAGACACACTCTAGATTGTGACTTCTCAAAGTAATTTTCTAAATTGATCACAAAAGAACACAACAAACACGGCTCTGTGATTCAGTCAATATAATGATGCACTGTAACAAGAAACCCTTCAGTAAAGGCTTTCTGGGACAGCATTTTCTATGTGAGATCTGCTCAAAATACATCTTGAAAACAATCAGAACACCATAAGCAAAGTTTTTTCCTGGGGATAACAGAAAGGGGGCAACATCGTAATCTCTATTAAAATCACTGGCTCTATAACCTCCAACTCATTGGGATTTTTTTGTTTCATTTTTTTTTTAACCACTTCAGCCCCAGAAGAATTTACCCCCTTCCTGACCAGAGCACTTTTTGCGATACGGCACTGCGTCACTTTAACTGACTATTGCGCGGTCGTGCAACGTTGCACCCAAACAAATTTGACGTCCTCTTTTTCCCACAAATAGAGCTTTCTTTTGGTGGTATTTGATCATCTCTGCGGTTTTTATTTTTTGCGCTATAAACAAAAAAAGAGCGACAATTTATTTTAAAAAAGTCAGTAGCTGCCCTTGGGTCGTTGTTTGTCCCTCGGACTAGCATACAGACGCGCAGATTTCTTGAGCAATAGAAAACCCAGTCAGTTTACGTAACATGGAAAACACTATTGAAAATGCATCGAATGTTGGGGCATTCCTACCAAATGTGGAGCATGGAGCCCTGTAACCTACAACCCCTAAAGCATTCATCAGAAGATGTCCGGTACATTCTGGGCAGGCAAGATTCGGGGCAATGTATCATTCAGGATACCGTTATAGGATATCCTGAAGTCTGGATGACCACGATTCTAAATCTTTTTCACAATCCAAGTCTCTCTCCCAGGCCAGCATGTAAGGTTGTTTCCAGGTCGGGGTGCACATCCTTGTTTTTAATTATATTTATGTATTTTAAATTTTAAAAAAAATGTTGACGGGGTGCCTCTAAACTGTTTACTATATATGAATGCTGTGCTTTCTTTTCAAAAAGCACAGCAGCATCAGAATGTTTGAAGTGGACATTTAAGTCAGCATGAATTTATTTCAAACATGTCACAATATACAGCAACAATATAATTTTTGAGGAAAAGCTATACCCTTATCGTTATAAAGCAATCCTTCATCTCTAATCAATAGGCTTTGCCTAGGTTGAAACAATGTCCTGCCTTTGCTAGAGGCAGGAGTCAAGCATCATATGTAGAAGTGGTATTTCTATCACTTCTATATACGATAGCTTACTGCTGTCACTGGTTCCTAAGGAAGCAGCAGATGCTTGCATCTCCTGTGTCCCTAGTAACTGCTGATGTCACATAAGCCACTGGTCATATTTAGGCAATGTTACCACCACTCTCCCCATCCCCTTTCCTTATATCGCTAGTGACAGCTCAGGGAGCAATCATTTGGCTAGTGGTAACATTGTGTGGGGAATAAACAATTCAGTCTCAGGGAATATAAGGAGACACGTGGTCACTCAATGAAACTGGAGGAGAAGCAGTTTAACCTTAAACTGTGTAGGGTTGTTTCACTGTCAGGGTGGTAAGGGTGTGAAACTTTCACAATCGGTGGTGTCAGTGGGAAATATTGATAGTTCCAAAAAAATAACTCTTGGATGGGCATCTTGGCAAACACAGTATACAGGGATATGGGATATGATTTTTGCCATGAACACACACCCACACAGGTTGAACTAGATGGACTCGTGTCTTGGTTCATGCTCCTCAGGGCAGTGACCATCCCCTATGCTATTTATTTATTTATTATTTTACACTTGCCTATTGACCCAGAAAATGGGCATTTTTAATTTGATAGGTTCAGCTAAGCTCCCATTGATTTCCATGGCGTTCCGTTTCAGTATCCAAACTTGGCCATACAGTTTGGCTCATCCCTATTAGCTTCTTCTCAGAGCCTGGTCAGTGATGTCATCACTCCCGCCAGATGGAGTCCTGTATCTTCATAACATTGCGAGTGTTATTTTACAATAAATGTCCTATTGTTTTAAGAGTACCACACTATGCGGTTTGTCCTTTTGTACTCTCCATGGGAGTTTTGAGTTTCAGTGTTGAATATTCCTGATGGCGTGTGATTCTTGCTGAATGGGCCTTGTGGTGGCATTTATTCCCTATGCACTGCTGATCTCTTATTTGGAGCTTGGGTACATTTGGTGGTTTGTGACACTGAAGCTGGCACTCGTGTGGAGTTGTTTTTGGCACAGTATATATACTGTATGAAATTCAAGATTTCAGAACATTTGACTTGAGGACTTTTTCTTTTTCACATTTAAAAGGACTTGTACCATTTAATTTTATATTAGCACTATTTTAATTGAAGGAATATTTTTGATGTATTGTGTTGATTTTGACTTTTGGATCATTGTTTCACTCACTTAAAAAGGAATGTTTACCTATTATTTGAACTTGTGTATATTTTATCTGGCATTATGATATTTTGTGTTCTGCTTCTCTTGAGTTATAATTTTTGTCCTGGATTATGCCGGAACAAAAATGGAACCATCAATTGGAGAGAAAAGCAGCCCTGCCCAGGGCAAAGATGCAGAATTGCTACCCTCTGCCCTGATAATGTATGTTGTGTATGGGCATACCCATAGTTCCCATGAGGGTGCATGCATGGCCATTCACTACTTTTCATGGATCTACAATAAAAAAAAGGTGGAGTTCTTGAAACGTGTCCTGCAACCCCAACTTTCACAGGGGACCACCGTCCACCAAATGCTGCCCATAGGAATGAGGAAGCCAAGTGGGAGCGGAGATATCCTCAAGTAGCTCTTCACCTGCCAGCCGGCTACACAGCGGTCTGGATTCTGTGGCTGCTCATCCATTCTTCCTTCACTGGAATTCTGTGTGATAGAGTGGGCTTGCTCCCTTGCACTATATGTGCTCTTTACCTTCATCTTTTGTGTTTTTACAAAAGCTTACAATCATCTTACTACACTAGAGGTTTGCACTGTTTTTCCCCTACTCCCTTTCATACAACTGGGGGTTGATCGGTGGTTGCACTTGTGCAGTGTGTGTTTTTTTTGTTCTTTTGTGTCAGCTATCACATCAGTAGCTTTCAGAGCAGTGGCTTCCCACAGAAGGGAAGCTGCGGTCCACTAGTTACCCACCAGTGATCTGGAGCATGCATGCAGTGGTGTGCTCAATGAGTTCCCCCCCCCTCCTCCCCACACCATATGAGGAAAATGCTCCTTGTCCTGGCTCTGCCTGTAAGTACTACAATAATACATTACTTAGCATGTATGCACTTAGAATGATTCTAGATCCACCATTCAAGCACCAACTGCTAGTGCTTATAAACCATTCTTATTTTGTTTGTCAGCTGTGTGAGTAGAGGAGAGGATCTGAGCTTTACTTTGAGCACTGTTTGCAACAGGTAGCTGCTTTTCTGTTGAGGCTTGCTTCCTGCTACTGACTTCTGGTAATAAAATCTGAATAACTATCACTGTAGCAAAATGTTAGCTATCTGTCAGCGGTGCATGAATTATAAATATGTTCTTTACTATTTTACTCCTAAATATTTTACCAACTATTTCTACTATGTAACTGAACCAGGTGGTGGATAGATATATTTTTCCTAGTAGAATCTGAACACAAATCCATCAATTATAAGAGAATATTATGGGATTTAGAAATCTATTTATATAACAAAAAGGCCATCCAATATTAAGATTTAGCTTACAACATAAATTGTTAGAGGAAATCTGCTCTTTTCTTTCTTAAGGGACGGTTCATACTGCTGCGGCGCGAATTTATCGCAATCTTCATCCGATTGCGTTGCGAATTTGCATTGCAAATTCTTTATGTGTTCTTGCAATTCAACTGCAAATTTTGCAGTCTATGGAGCGGAATTCGCATCAAACTCGGACAGGACCCTTTTTTTACGCAGCTTAGATTCGCAATGCATTGATGTGAACGGCACTCATGGAAAACAATGTTATTAAAATGACTAGCGATCGCAACGGCTCAAATTCGCAATAGAATTCGCAGCAGTGTGAACCGGCCCTTATACAGTAAAACCTTGGTTTGAGAGTAATTTGGTTTGAGAGTGTTTTGCAAGACAAGCAAAATCTTTTGATACATTTTAACTTGATATACAAGCGATGTCTTGATATACAAGTAGTGTCATGTCACAACTGATTATAAAAGAGAAGAGATGCGCCTCTAAATGTAGCAATATATTTACATTTAATGAAGGTACATCATTTAGCAACTCACATGGTCGATGATTAAAACAGGCACATCTAAGTATGCAAGCACCTGGAGATAGGGCCGGTGCTACCACTAGGCAAACTAGGCAGCTGCCTAGGACGCACTGCCGGCCACTGGTGTTTCTACTCTATTCTCTCTGCATCAAGCAAATAAGTCCCAGCATCAGCAGGCAGCTGCTGCTCCGTTCGCACAAATTTTTTAGAGGTGCAGCGGCAGCAGAGGACTGTATCTGTGTCCCGACTCCCAAAGGAATAGAAGCAAGCAAACATTCATTGATGGGCACTGGTAGGCTGCATTGATGGGCGCAGGTAGGCTGCATTGATGGGCGCAGGTAGGCTGCATTGATGGGCGCAGGTAGGCTGCATTGATGGGCGCTGGTAGGCTGCATTGATGGGCGCTGGTAGGCTGCATTGATGGGCGCTGGTAGGCTGCATTTGATGGGCACTGGTAGGCTGCATTTGATGGGCGTTGGTAGGCTGCATTTGATGGGGCTGGTAGGCTGCATTTGATGGGCGCTGGTAGGCTGCATTTGATGGGCGCTGGTAGGCTGCATTGATGGGTGCTGGTAGGCAGCATTGATGGGCACTGGTGGGCTGCATTTAAAGAGCGCTCCATTAAAAAGGTGGGGTATACATGGTCAGGGCAAATGGGGTGGAGTCAGGGGGGGAGCCAGGGGCGGCAAAATGAGGTTTCGCCTAGCGTGTCAAAAATCCTTGCACCAGCCCTGCCTGGAGAAAGCTGTCCACATAGACCATGGGAAACGCATCTCTTCTCTTTTATACTCTGTAGCTCCTTCTGGATGGTTACACAACAACATTGCTATAATCGGTTTATATGGACTATACACTGAAGGACTTATGAATAAATGGTTGTGGAACGAATCATCTGAGTTTCTATTATTTCTTATGGGGAAATTATATGATATACAAGTGCTTTGGATTACAAGCATGTTTTTGGAAGGAATTATGTTTGCAATCCAAGGTTTTACTGTACTTATTAGCTCCTACTACTTGTTTAAAACAAATGGCAGGTTACTTATCTTTAACACATTCTTCTGTATTTCCAACACCCATTTGCATGTTTTGCACCTCTCAATGTTGAATTATCTTTAATGCGCGGTACACACGAGCGGAATTTCCATCGGAAAAATCCTGGATGGTTTTTCCAACGGAATTCTGCTCAAGCTTGGCTTGCATACACATGGTCACACAAAGGTTTGCTGAACTTTCGACCATCATGAACGCGGTGACGTACAACACTACGACGAGCCAAGAAAATGAAGTTCAATGCTTCCGAGCAATGCGTCGAATTGTTTCCGAGCATGCGTAGGAATTTTGCGCATCGGAATTGGTACAGACGATCGGAATTTCCGATCGGACCTTTTCCGACCGAAAAATAGAGAACATGCTCTCAATCTTTTGCTGGTTGGAATTCCGCCAGCAAAAGTCAGATGGAGCATACACACGGTCGCATTTTCCGGCCAAAAGCTCTCATCTGACTTTTGCTGGCGGAATTTATGCTCGTGTGTACGGGGCATAAGCCATTCTAGATAATTCATCAACTGCTTTCACAATATATTCATTTGTGTTGTTATTGTGATGTATGTCATCACACAAAGAACACACAAAGTATGAAAGTGTAAATTCCACTCGCTGTATGTTTTCAAATTTAAATTATTACCTACATTTCTAAAAGCCCTCTTGAACTCTTGTGTAAAATAGTGTGAATTGATTCCAGGTGCAGTAAAATGGTAAGTAATCAAATGGGTAGATTACCTAAAACTGGAACACTCAGAATTTGTTACAGCTGTGCTTAGTAGCCAATCAATTGCTATCTTGCTCAATTAAGTTTTAACAATATAATCTGGAAGCTGATTGGTTTCTATGCAGAGCTACACCAGATTTTGCACGCTCTAGTTTTAGTAAATCCCACTTCTTTGCCGCCAAAGCCATAGTAAACAAAAACTGTCCTCCACTCCACTGTCATGCTGCAAAGAAGGACTGCTGTTCTCTGTGTGGAAGCAGCAGCCTCTCTGCAGTGGTCCAACGTGCTCTTTTGTGAGTTAGAGCTAGGGGTCTAACTCACATGCTGATTTGAAATTTCTAGCTCTTACTCATGGGGGCAGGGGGAGAGGACGTGTCATCTTCTACCGGAAGAATTCATTTGTATTTTGCATATGAGAATTTGCATAGACAGGCTTAGAAAAATTTGGTGTGTCGAGTAAAAGGATCTACGTTCATTTGTTTGGGATGCCTTATACAGGCAAATGATGGCTTCTCAGTTTTTAGAACAGTGAGACAAGAGACTGTTTTTTTGGCATGCAAACACTGAGCCATTTGAAGCTGTGTAGGAATAATCCTTGTGCAGGAAATAAAGAAGAATCTGAGTTTCTTATGCCAGCTCCTGTTGTGTTTTAGGGAATGTAAAACTCTAGCTGACCACATTGACAAAATAATTTATGAGCTGACTGGGCTAAACCATCCAGCATTGGAATCGTTCACCAGAAGCTGCATATATATGTGGCATCTATCACACCTATCTATCACGATGCATTCGAATTAACATATTAATAGTTGGCTTCAAGCGTATGTTACCCCAGCATCTCATATTCCTGACATGTGTCTGTTGTATCATATACTTGTAATAAAAGTATCATGTTCTTGCCTTGCTTCATTTGTGTAAAAGACATTATGATCCTTCCTGCCCCCCTTCCTTTCTATTTTAAATTGACCTTGCTAGGCATAGAAGCACATCCATCCCAGTGGTCAGTTTTCTGGCTGTGGTGGGAGCACAGACTGAATATCCTCCAATGGACAGACTTCTGCTAACATGCCTCCTTGGACAGCTCTTTGCTGGGAAGATCAGTATACAGCTGTTTCTCTTCCTCCTGCTTACACACTCCCCTGCAGCCTCCATCCCCACTGCTCCAAGCCCATTATACAGCTGAGAATAAAGATTATGATCAGAAAAGTAAAAAATGTATTTGTTTTTTTTTTCGTTGTTTATATATATATATATATATATATATATATATACACAAAAGTTTTGCCTATTTTAAACAAACATGGATTGTTTTGGAAGGTGAGGGTTCACATATACAGTATCTCTACAGAGTCAATATTTTGTGTGGCCACCATTATCTTCCAGCACTGCCTTATCCCTCTTGGGCATGGAGTTGACCAGAGCTTCACAGGTTTCCACTGGAGTCCTCTTCCACTCCTCCATGACGACATCACGGAGCTGGTGGATGTTAGGGACCTTGTGCTCCTCCACCTTCTGTTTGAAGATGCCCCACAGATGTTCAATAGGGTTTAGGTCTGGAGACATGCTTGGCCAGTCCATCACCTTTACCATCAGCTTCTTTAGGAAGGCAGTGCTCATCTTGGAGGTGTGTTTGGGGTCGTTATCATGTTGGAATACTGCCATTCAGCCCAGTTTCCGAAGGGAGGGGATCAAGCTCTGCTTCAGTATGTCACAGTACATGTTGGCATTCATGGTCCCCTCAATGAACTGTAGCTCTCCAGTGCCGGCAGCACTCATGCAGGCCCAGACCATGACACTCCCACCACCATGCTTGACTGTAAGCAAGACAAACTTGTCTTTGTACTCACCTGGTTGCCGCCACACACACTTGACACCATCTGAACTAATTAAGTTTATCTGGGTCTCATCAGACCACAGGACATGGGTCCAGTAATCCATGTCCTTAGTCGGCTTGTCTTCAGAAAGCAGTTTTCGGGCTTTCTTGTGCATCATCTTTAGAAAAGGCTTCCTTCTGGGACGACAGCCATGTAGACCAATTTGATGCAGTGTGCAGCGTATGGTCTGAGCACTGATAGGCTGTTCCCACACCCCTTCAACCTCTGCAGCAATGCTGGCAGCACTCATACGTCTATTTCCCAAAGACAAGCAGATCACGTGCACTCAACTTCTTTGGTCAACCATGGCGAGGCCAGTTCTGAGTGAAACCTGTCCTGTTAAACCACTGTATGATCTTGGCCACTGTGCTGCAGCTCAATGTCAAGGTCTTGGCAATCTTCTTATAGCCTAGGCCATCTTTATGTAGAGTAACAATTCTTTTTTTCAGATCCTCAGAGAGTTCTTTGCCATGATGTGCTATGTTGAACTTCCAATGACCAGTAAAAGAGAGTGAGAGTATTAACACCAAATTCAACACACCTGCTCCCCATTCACAACTGAGACCTTGTAACACTAATGAGTCACATGACACCCCGATTTGGGCCCAATTTGGACAATTTCACTTAGGGGTGTACTCACTTTTTGTTTCCAGCGGTTTAGACATTTTTGGCTGTGTGTTGAGTTATTTTGAGGGGACAGCAAATTGACACTGTTATACAAGCTGTACACTTACTTTTCATTTTTGCGAAGTGTAATTTCTTCAGCGTTGTAACATGAAAAGATATAAGAAATATATTTTCAAAAATGTGAGGGGTGTACTCACTTTTGTGAGATACTGTATATGTAGGCATTATTACTGCACCACACCTCCAGGCTGCATTGCAGTGTGAACAAGGAACATAGAAAACAATTGTGTTCTATGAGCCCTTGCAGTGACTTGTGTTAATCCAGTGTGGAAAAATACCATTCACAAGCTCTCAATTTGAGATCCTGTGTGCCAGGGAGCCAGTGAGTGTCAGCTGGAAAGGCAGCATACCTACTCCTGTAGTGGGAGGAAGTGTAGTGTTGCACCGGCATGAACAGTGTGTTCCTGCTGCATAGTTTATTGGTTTCCCATACATTTCTGGGGCTTCTGATACCATTCATGCCATTGCTATAATTAGAAGTTGTGGCACACCTGTAGAAGGGAAAGTAGCCCTCAGCATTCCTCCATCTAGGACCTGGAGGAGACTGTACATGATTCGTTGCGGAAACATTGGTTGGCAACCAGAGGGGAGGATTTCTGTGTATTGAGAGTGGTGTCAGTGCAACTGATACAGGGCAAGTGCCTGTCAGGGACAGCCTAGCTCTGATATTGTCTAGCATTGGGACTGCATTGGGCAAGGCTGCTCAGTGCAGCCCAACACATCTGGTGTGAATGGGAATATTAGGAGAGCTGAGTTCTCCTAATGTAATTTGCAGCACTGAGTTGTTAGTTTAAGGGCTCATTTACAGTTGCTTTGGCTTCAACACACATGAAGACGCTTACCGCTTCAACATGCTTTTTCAATGTGTTTTTGATGCTTCTGTGGAACTTCTGTGGTCAATGATGCTTCTGTGGGACTTCTGTGGTCAATGATGCTTTAGTGGTGCTTCGGTGATGCTGCGATGATGCTTTGGTGGTGCTTCAAGCGAGCTTTGTCATAGACTTCTATGGAGGCTTTGAAAACGCTTTGAAGCACCACTAAAGTGACATAGGATATCATTTTTGAAGCAAAGCCGAAGCAAAGCAATAGCAATGTATAAACAGGACTGTAAGATAACCCTATTATTTAGTGACAGGGGCTTTAACTGGTATTCAGAGAGCTTTAATAAAGCGTGTCCGAAGCCTTGTTTTGAAGCAAGGGTAAACTACCCCTAAAAGACAATGAAATTTGAAAGCAGGACAGGTTGATGCCCCCAGATGTGTCGCCTAGCAAAGAGCCTGAGATGGGAGCCTCTCCTGCTCTGGCCTGGCCTTGGTTTCATGTGGATTATAGTACAGAGTACCAAGCATTTTATTACAGATTAGCAGGTTGTATAATTATATCTTTTGAACATTTACTGGACTCATTAGTTCTCCTTTACTCTAATACAATAGAATGGACTGTACACTTTGACAAGAATAGAAGGCACTTCACATCTTTTCCTCACATAGAATGTCTTGTCGTATAGCTCCGTTTTGATGAAGAGCTGGATAAAAGTACGGTTCATGCATAAATCTTATAAAATCACTAGGACCTGCTGTGTTTTCAACCTGCAGCATCAATGAAATTCATCTAACGGAGCATCTGACGATGTGAGAAATTGCTGAGATTTTGTGCCGGGAAGAAAAACCTGCATTTTCCTGTGGACTGTAATATTTGGTCAAATTACAAAGTCATATGCACTGTACATAAATAACACAATGGATTCATGGATTGTTTTTCCATCTTGATATTTTGGTGATTCTCAAATGCTTTCCTGCATTTCTATGACATATCTTTCTACTCTCAGGTTATAATTTACCTGACAGGCCAAATAGTTATCCCAAATACTTCATGGTTATCATGTTAACGCAGTGACAGCTTATTCCGATGAAACAGATCCTGTGTCGGCAGCTTGTAATCTTTGACTTATTCCAGGAGATTGAAAGTATTTACATTTAGTTCATCTCTCTACATATGTTGGCTATCTCGGTTACGTCATAAATCCAGTAATCCTGTCATCTCAAGGTTTAGCCTACACTTGTGGCCAATCTGGAGTGCAAATCTTCTTTCTCGGATGTACTTGGCAGAGCATTACAATGTATTAAGGGAGAACTTTAGACAGGAAACAACTTTAAAAAATAAAATACAAAGAGAAAAGCTATTTACCTGTATTTACTAGACATGTGCATTTGTTTTCCTCCGAATGCATTTTCAACCGAATTTATTTTCGTTATCGTTTTAACAAACGATAACGAACGTGCAGAATCCGAAAACCGAAAGATCCGACATTAACAAATGCTTTATTTTTATTTTCGTTGCGACAACAGTTCGATATAGATAGGAGATTTGACATGACGCTGACAATAGTGATCTGTGTCCATCGAACCTGTGGTCGAATGTGCCTAACCTTAGCTCTATTAGTCCAAGATTATTCGACATAGAGAGAAAAGATTTGACATTATAGAGACAATAGCAAAAAAGGTTGAATGTGCCTAACCTAACTCTATTAGTCCAAGATTATTCGACATAGAGAGAAAAGATTCAACATGAAGATTCGACGAAGCAGTCACCGCGAGCAGACATTTATGTTCAAATTCTCTGCCCATAGGCTATAAAAGAACTCTAATGTTGGTTGACTAGTAATAATAATTAATAAATATAATTATTACTAGTGTCATACAACATTAGAATTCTACTATAGGTTGTAGGCGGAACATTCGACCGGAAATGTATGATTGCGGCTTCGTACAGTTTAGCTGCTCCGTCAAATCTTCTTAGAACATTCGACAGACATAAGCCTTCAATGACAGATTCACCCTGAATTATTTCGGATTTTAGGACTAATGCATTTTTTAACGAAACAAAATAAATAAAAATGAATTTCGGGAGCAACTAAATAAATTTATTTTTCGGACGAAAACGAAATTCCGAAACAAAATATTTCAGTCTGCACATGTCTAGTATTTACCATACTTATTTTTTTTGAGGTCCAGGATTTGACAGAAAATTATGTTGTCTTTCATTTTTGGCAAACATCTAATATCTCACGTAATCTTTAGCACGTTAAAGTAATTTAAAATAGTCATTTTCAAAATTGTATAATTTGCAACTTTATTTAAAGGGGACTTCCACTTTTGTTAAAAAAAAAAAATATATATATATATATATATATATATATATATATATATATATATATATAAAATTGCCACACAAGTGGTTTTGTAATTTTAATGTTATTAAAAATGACCTTTCCATTTTAATCTGAAGCTGCTGTAATTTTTTGAAACCGTCAACAAAAATTGACACAATATTGCAACCTGTAGTCCAAGACTAATGCCCCGTACACACGGTCGGATTTTCCGACGGAAAATGTCCTATCGGACAATGTTGTCGGAAATTCCGACCGTGTGTAGGCTCCATCAGACTTTTTCCATCGGATTTTCCGACGGACAAAGTTTTATCTCCTGCTCTCCAAACAGACAACCCTCATGTGTAAGGAGATGTCTTAATTGTTTTCAGCTGATAGCACCAGACACACTCACACCATAAGAGCCCGTTCACACTACCGTGACTTGGGGGGCGACTTGTCAGACTGTTGATGAGGACAAGGGCCTCTTCCCGACAACCCTGGCCATTGGTTGTCGGGGTCTGCGGGCGGGGGGCTTATTGGAATCCAGGAGCCCCCTTTAATAAGGGGGCCCCCAGATCCCGGCCCCCCCACCCTATGTGAATGAGTATGGGGTACGATGTACCCCTACCCATTCACCTAAGGTCTAAAAGTGTAAATAAAAAAAACACAATTTTTTAAAATATTTTATTGCACTGCTCCGGGGGTCTTCTTCTGTCTTGGGGGTCTTCTCGCCGTACTCCTCCGCTCTCTTCTGCTCTTTTACCTAGTTCTTTCACGAGCGGAGGAGCCCGGCTTTCTTCTTCGTCGTTTGTTTGCTGTATTTTGCACACTTGATGAATAGCCCCTTGCAGCACTGGCTCTTGTACAGTACCCAGTAGGGCTATCCAAACTTTTTTTTATTACCATTCTTTTTGATATAATGTCTATTTGATATTAGCATTGCATTCACTTTATCCATAATTTATTCATGAGAGATTAGATACATGTGATAGTAGCACTGAATTTAATTTCAATATCTTATGCACGTATATGAAAATTATTTACTTGATTTTGAAGCATGGCGCCACTTTAAATCTGATAACGCTGCAAAGTAATTGCTTTTGTGTGTGTGTGTGTGATGAATACCCCGGGGGTTCAGATATACTGTATTACTACACTATGGAAAGAAAGATTTTTCTGCCAGAGGTTCTTGGTTTGTGAGAGAATAGAAAGGAAATGCCCAGCCTGATTTTCTGACTTTCGTGGTACAAGGCAGCAGCTGGCCCTTGCCCTTGAAGTTAGGATCCAGAGTGGAGTCCAGGAGTAAAATTCGATATTTTACTTAGATGATCAATTACATTTGATGTAATATCTGGTTTTCCTACCTGAATGGGGTTCCTGAGGGCCTCTCACCCTGTTACACCCTCACACTGAATGCAGAAAAACACATTGCAAAGTGTACAAGCAGCCCCAATGCCATGATCAGAAGTGTTGAATGTTGTAGTTTTTGAAGAGTATGACAGAGATCTGCACAACCTCAGACCAGTGTTGGTTGATACAGAAGCATAAAATCATGCAACCATTTGTTTCATCTTCTGATGACTTTGATGACAAGATCTCTGCACTTGAGTTTCCATTCCTGCACACCAGGTGCAGCCATTATGAAGGTTCCACTCTTTATGTTCTCTAGATCTTTACGTATTTTAAGTAAAAGATAACGCAGAAGGAAAAGGTGGACGTGGACAGAAGCAAAGACAAGGACTGCTGCTCTGCGGTCTCATCACTGTTGTGTTCAAGTGATATAAGTGAGGGGGTGACTTATTCCTACAGGCTTCACTTTTATCTGAACAGGAGAGATCAGCAGGGAGCCTTAAGATAAGGTGGCTGCTGTGAAATGGTCATGTTGTAATAGACAATATTCTCACATCAACTGCTAAAGACTTTAGTGAACACATTTACAGAAATACACTCTATTCCTATCAGTGGCTTTTACTGATTTGTGCTGTATTCCTGCAACTTCCTTGCATCATGTTTTTCTGCTGTAAACTTTATTTAAAGAGTCCCTGTCACCAGCAATTAAAGGTAAAAGCACAGAAAAATAAATTACTTTAAATGCCTACCTCAAGTAGTTTTTTTATAAATATATATTTTTTACGTGTTTCATGCCTTTTGAGCTTGCTAGGCCTCTTTAATGTCTTGTAAATGCATAAAAATGTGAGAGGAACTCTCCACAAACGTATGCCCTGTACACACGACCGCTTTTGCCGTTGGAATAAACTCTGAAGATTTTTCTGACGGAATTCTGCTCAAGCTGTCTTGCATACACACGGTCACACCACATTCCGACCGCTAAGAGCGCGGTGACATACAACACGTACGACGGGACAACACGTACGACGTCTCGTACTTGCTTCAGACCATGCGGCATTTTTGGAACATCGGAACAGCATACATACGAGCGGTTTCCGCGAACATGTTCTCTATCTAAGTCTGTCTGAATTTTCTACGTAAAAAGTCTGATGGGGCATACACACGGTCGGAATATACGATGAAAAGCTCCCATCTGACTTTTTCTGTTGGAATGTCTGACCGTGTATATGTGGCATAAAAAGAATGTATCCCTATTGGAAGATTTCCTTTCACCTCTTGCTCTCTAAATGCAGAATTTGCCTACAATATGTTACAGGCACATACAATGTTATGGGGACATTTTTGTTGAAATAAATAGTCTGATGAACAGGCCTCTTTAATGTCTTGAAAACGCACATGATAGTGAGAGGAACTCTCCACAACCTAAGAAGAATGTATCCCTATTGGAAGATTTCCTTTCTTGCTCTCTAAATGTAGAAAGCCCTCGCTTTCTTGAAAATACTCACCAGGAATAATGGAAGGTTGGACCTACCCAGCAGGACAGAGGCAGCAATAAAAATTTGCCAGAGGGTCTAATCCCTTCCCAGTATATCACAAATTAAAGGCTTATCTTTGCGCACGCTTTAAATTTGCAAATCGTCCCCTAGTTTAGAATGACTGACTCCTGAACTCTGCATTAGCTTGTCCTTCCCATGGCCAAACCTACCTGGATGGAATTCTGATGTGATATGTAGCCTCTGATGCACATCTTTTACCTGTAGCAGCCCTATAGAGGGAACAATAGGACCCAGACAGCAGAATGGCAGGCTTGTTCAATGCCAACAGTTCAAGGTCAGCCGAAGTAGGACTTAAGCCAGGTATACAATATCAGTAACCTGTCTTCATGACTAGGCTTTCTGCTTGTTGATCCCTCTTTGGAAGCCTTCAAAAGAGGGTGATGGCCAGAGGTTAGTAATACTTGTGAAGCTATCTAGGTGAGGTATCAAGTTAAGTCATTGTCAGTAGTAGTTAGCGGACAGTCTGCTCAGACAGCACAATATCAGATAGGAAGACTAGTGCATCCACTTATTTCTCGCTTTAATTATCATGTTTGTTTGACTTTATAACTTGATTTGTTGTTGCTTTTAATTTTAGTTTGGTTGCTAAGTACAGTTTGCTTTTGCTTTTATCATCGCACACGCGTAGGTGAATGACAGACATAATTTTTAAATGGTCTAAAAGCAAGGCATTATGCCAATGTAATGAGCTCTGTAACAATGGCAATTATTGAGCCGTAATTAATTCCTCATGCTGTTTGAGTAGTAGACACATCTATTTGTCACAGCGTTATTTTAGGTAATGAGTTAAACTCCACTGAAATTGCCTAGAAATAAAAGAGAACCATCAACATTCTAAAGGAGACTGTTCATAAAGTGAAGATTTACCATGAAAGTGGATTGGGCATTGTGCACTGACTGATTGCTAGACAAGAAATGAAAGTCTATTCATAAAAAATAGGTTCCAACGGCATTCTTTTCAACTCTTAAAAATCATGTTGGATGATGATTATGGCGGTGACCATGATAATGTGAATGGTAATGGGAAGATATACTATGATCTAACAGTCAGTGACATGATACTTTTATGCAAAGCCACCTCTACATGATTTACACTTAATTATTGAGCCAAATTACTGTGATGGTTATGAGCAGGGTCAAAATGTATATTATGTTAAAGCAGGGCTTGCATGAAAAAATTACATTGTAGCATTGTAACCAACATTTCCCACTCACCTTCAAAGTATATGAAACATGTAAAATAGATTAAATAACAAATGAAATGTATTAGGCCCCTTTCACACAGGACAGATCCGCTCAGCAGAGTATGCCAGCTCCCTCTGGTCCATCTCTGCTCACTGAGTGGGGAGGGACCTGTCAAAGCCCCGTTGATCTCTATGGGGAGATCGGTCAAAAACGGACAGCATGTCCGTTTTCCATCAGATCTCATCCGATCCGCCAAGACGGATGACAGACCTATCACCATACATCTGTCTTGAGCGGATTGAATGACAGGTGGGTGTGAGCGGACACATCTCTGCTGATACCCGCCTGCCCATAGGATTCAATGGATGGCTTGCTTGGATCTGCCTGAAAACAGACAGGTGGATCCGAATTGGCTTATCATGTGAAAGGGGCCTTAGACTGCTGGTGTAAATAACAGAAAATCTAATAGTGTGTATGGGGCTTTAGACTCTGCTACTAGTAACCCTGCTACTGGCAATTTGTCAAAATTGCCAGTGGCAGGATTGATAATAGGCTGGCTGTCTGTTCCTATTGAATTACTTCATTTGTACCTGAGGCAGCAATATGTCACTCCAATTGCTAGTGATCAAGATTCAGCAGCATTCGGGCCAGCAACAAAGCAAATTACTGCTACCTCTGGCCACAGTGAGTGTAGTTCTATTAGGAACAGGCAGGCTTTAGTGATCCTGCTGCTTGATATTTTGTCTCTAGTGGCAGAATCGCCCATCTGACATCAGCCTTATGCCCCGTACACACGGTCGGATTTTCCGACGGACAAAGTTTTATCCCCTGCTCTTAAATTTTCCGACAACAAAGTCCGATCGGACTTTCTCCGATCGTGTGTAGCGAATTCCGACGGACAAAGTGCCACGCATGCTCAGATCAAATTACAAGACCAAAGCTATTGGCTACTAGCCTCTACGTAGTTCCGTCGTACGCAATGAACGTCACCACGTTCAGAATGATCGGATTTTCCGACAACTTTGTCCGACCGTGTGTATGCAACACCAGTGTCGGATTTTGTGGTCGGAATTTCCGACCGTGTGTATGGGGCATCACAGAGGTTTTCCTTTCCTTGCTTCCACTGGCTGAATGGAGCAGTGGGGGAGTAAAGCTTTGCACGCACTTTCAAGTTTTGTTTTTTTCACTCAATCTAGTGGGCTGATTAAAAAAATAATAATAATGAGGAGCTCCGGAAGAGCTCACTGTACTATGCAATGTTAGTAGTGCAATCTCCTCTCTTAGCTATTGTGTTCTGACAGGGGGATGCCGATCAGATGCGACAGAAGCTGGCTGTTCGTCCGGCTTCTGTCAGACAGGCTGATGTACACACTGGCCAAATGTCAGCCGGTTTATGTTGAACCGACTGATAGCGGCTGGTATTCAGCCCCTATGTACCAGGCTTAAAGCGGATTTCCACTCAAAAGTGAAACTTTTGTTTATCCGTTTTTTGACAAGTACTGTTCCCCACCTCCCGGTCTCTCAGAAGTTCTGCCCTTCTGCCCTCCTTCTTTCACCGCCATACCAATTAGAAAGCGATACACGCTTTGTGCATGCGCAGTAGGGACCCGGCTGTGAAGCTGAAAGGCTTCACTACCATGTTCCCTTACCAGGAATGACAGCGGCTGCACTCAACAGCCGATCCGGAGATCGGCTGGTGTGCCGACATTGCGGGCTCCCTGGACAGGTAAGTGTCCATATATTAAAAGTCAGCAGCTACAGTATTTGTAGCTGCTGACGTATAATTTTTCATGGGGGGACTGGAGCTTCTTTTTAAGGATAAGAGTATGGGGGGGGGGGGGGGGGCTGTATGGAAAAAGCACACTTTAAGTTTATTATAGCTTCATTATAGTTTCATTATTAGTTACTGGCCTGTAAGTTGTATGTGCTCCCTTATGATGTAATGGAAGGCAGAGCAACAATAATCCATGAGATGCTGCCTGCTCACCAAACATCGTACATGATGAAAGTGAAAAGTTTCCTTTAAGGGTGATACCATTCAACCCTCAATTTGTGCACATGGTTATTCCTATAGTTGTTTTTGAGACATTTAAAAGAGGACTTTCAAAATTCCATTCTAATATATGTGGTTGAAGGCATGATTTAATAGCTCTATCTTATAAGTATATCTGACAGGTGTCTGACACCATACAAGGCAGCCATATATAATACATGACTTATATTCCTTTTCTTCTTTCCTTTCTTTTTTACTAAGCCTCTTTTACACATAGCCTTGATTTCATAGAACACAAGTCTTGATTTCATAAAACAAATTTGGATGAGAATAAGATTAGGAAGATAAATGTGGTATACAACAGATGTAAGAATACCTGATAAAATTAAATTCATGCCCATTGTTTTCCTACTATTCAACAAAGCAACTAATTAACCTCAGTGTAGCTTTTAAATCCTACCGAGTATCTAGTGCAGCCATAATAATCCTTACTTCTGTTTGATTTTCTAATGTAGAAATTAACCATTGGCTTTCCTGAATCCTTAAATTTGAAAAGCAAAACTGAATATTACAGATCACCTTTCTATGAAAAATACAGAATATAATCATTCATTTACTTTAACTCTTTCCTTCCATGGGTGTAAATACAACAGATAAGTCCTTGTAAATGGACTCCTGGATGTCTACATGGGAGTCTGTTTAGATTGCTTCAGCCGACTGTTGGCTTCCTACTGGAAGTCATTTACACTTCCTAGTGGAAGTAATCTCCAGACACTCAATCACTTGCACACATGTTGGAAGGTGCTGTCCCTCCCAAATTATAGCCTGTAAAAGAGAAGTATGGGATTTCAAAATGACAAACATATGCTCACCTAGCTGTCCCCCACTGCCTCTAAGACCAAGAACTGAGCAATCAAAGATTGCCGATCGCTCAGTTCTCAGCCTTTAGTGAGCAGACAGCCAGTGTTGTGATCACTGGAGCAGCTGGCTCAGGCTTTCTGCGGCCTGCTGGGAGGCAGAGCCAGCTGCCGGTCAGGCAGCTGGGTGAATACTGACATTAAAGTTGGGATCCCTCCAGAGTCTGGACAGGCTTTGTGATGTCAGCAAACTTTAGCCTGGTGTCAGCTGAATACAGTTTACAGGAGACCAGAACTGAGTACACACCTGAGACCCACAGGAGAGGTAGGGCCAAAAGAGCTTTCAAGTGTCACCTATGGACATTTTTGGATACCGTTGTTTGTCGCCATATCACAGGAGTGCACAATGTTAAGGCTTGACATGTTTGGTGTCTATTTACTCGATGCAACCTTATCTTGTATATTTTACCTAAAAGTTGAATATGTTGTGTTGTTGTGTGCTGTACATTCATTTTTATGTTACTGTATTTTTAACTGAACTAATATAATGTGACATAATAAATTGCAACTAATATAATTTTATTCCACTGGGTCTCTGTTTTTATGGCTTGGGTATTTTAACTAATCTTCCAGCCTAAATGTGCATTTTAAAATGTCTGGATTGCATTTTAACAGGTGTGCAAAAAAAAAAAAGAAAGAAAAAACTGCTCTGACGGTGAAAGGGTTAAAGAGACCATGTCACTATTTTGAAATCTAAAATGAATTAAATTCCTGCAAAGAAAATGGTTAGTGCTTACCCACATTAAAGATACTTGTCTTCAGGAGCTAAGTTGACCTAGAGATCAGCCTAATGCTATGTGATTCCAGCTTCCAGCCCCTTCTATGGTTGCCAACTGTCTGGGATTCATCCGGACAGTCCAGATTTGGATTCCTGTGTCCGGGTTTCAGTCCATCTGAAACCAGGACACATCAGTGGCAGCTCCTCATTCCCAGTTCTTCTATCCCCCTCTCCCCTCCTGTCGGCTTCCAGTGCTTTTAATTTTATTGGTGGGGGGATGCTTTAACTGGAGTACAGACTGATGCGGGAGGATTGTACTGGGGGATAGACTGACTTGGGTCAAATTATACTGGGGGACAGACTGACTTGGGGCTGATTATACTGGGGGACAGACTGACTTGGGGGGGGGTTATACTGGGGGACAGACTGACTTGGGGCGAATTTTACTGGGGGACAGACTGACTTGGTGCGGATTATACTACGGGACAGACTGACTTGGGGGGGTTATACTGGAGGACAGACAGGCCTGGGGGGGATTGCACTGGGGGACAGGCTGACCATATTTGATTTAACTATGCTCCTTATGCTTCTCCCGTTATTAACAAAATTTGGCCACACCCAATGTTCACCACGGGATGATACATGTGCCACAGTACTACTCAAAGGTGTCCCAGGTCTTTTACAATCCTAGTGTATACTGCAATTTTTTTTTTTTATATTGCTGTGGGCCGCTGAAGTGTTTGGTTTTGGCTTGATGAAAAAGTGTCAACCCTAGCAACTACATGACTACTATGTCCTGTAATGACACAAGGTCCAGGGGAGAGAAACACACTATGCAGAAGATTTGTCAGCCAGCATAGCTACTGACCCCAATGGGTATTAGGGGCAGGGGAGGGGTTATTATTAACTTGTACTTTGCCGGCATGGCTTTGATTTCAGTTTTAAAAATAGTTGTAGGGTCTTTTTAAAACTGGCTACAAACTAGGTTGTCTCTAGAAACCAATCCACTTCTCAAGTTAAGACTTATTTAAAGAGAAGTTCACTCACATATGCCACAACACCTAGTGGACTGAGAACCATTGTGCTAATGGAAAAAAAAAGTACTTTGATCACTAGGTACCTGGCTTAAAGAACTTCAGTAATGTATTTTTTAGGAACTGCTGCATGTGGATGGAATGAAAATTGTATGCAAATTTTCTGCCATGCATTCCTGACTTTGATGAATAGACCTCACAGACTTTAGAATGGGGAAGCATTAAAAGAAGTGCACTGATGTGAGGCTGGGAAATCTTTAATGTCATCATTTAGAAAGTTAGAAGCCGACAATCAGCCAGGTACAAGCTTACAAGGACCTTTCCTGTGATATATGGCAGCAAAATATTTGTAAGAGAGATATTTGTAGACGAGAGTCAGTGTGACAGAGGAAAGTGATATATTTGCAGCGTTTCAGAAGCTTATTTTTATTGTCAGACTGAAAGGATAAAATGGTCCCATAGAATACAAAGCATTTTTGTTCATCTGTTATGGACGCCAATCAATACTCAACATTAATAGCCGAGCAATTCCATTTCTTCATAGCTCTAGTGTTGCCCTTTATCGACAGATTAGATAAACAATGGTGTTCTGACTTGCACTTTGTTTACAAATCTCTTTGCCAATATGTACCTGTTGTCTGACCATGATGCTATGGCAGTGTTGGTCACCTAAATAGTTCAGCCGTGAAAATGGCACGTAAAAAAAAAAAAAATCAATACTACACTTAATCAGAATTAACCTGCAGTGGCATGTTCATGTACATATTAAGATGTGTATGTGATGATTTTTCTAATTGTAAGCTGCCATAGAAATTGCATGAGGAGCAATCCTTGTAGAATTCGATTGCATTTTGACTTACAGTTTGCCCAAAACTCAGAGAAAATATATGTTTTCTTAGAAACCCGTTTTATCTAAAAAAAAATGCTTCTATAAACAAAAAGCAGAAAAGCAAATATCTTTTTACTTTGCAAGGTGTTTTTTTGTGAATTTGGTGTTTTGTTTGGAGCCTTTGAAAAATTTCCCATTCTCTGCGGCAATTGATAATGGGAAGGGTGGGAAGATATCTTGCAAAGTCTTTTCTCTGGATCCAATTAAAAGGAGCTCAACTCTGGAAACTGTGCTAAAAAACGGCAGGCCGACCGAGGACAAGTGACTAGTTACCCAAATTGTTTGTAGTCTGGCTGATCTTTTTCCCATTACATGGCTTATTCTGCAGTATTTTTCTGGGCAGAGACATACAACTCATTAGAGGCAGGGCTTTGTTCCACATGTTCCTCCAACAAGAAAACCAGTGAGCAGCACAGTTGTGTCATTACCAAATCTCATGCCAAATCTCCCTTAACCACATGCCGACCGGCTCCTGTAGATATATGTCGGCAGAATGGCCCTGCTGGACAAAGTAACGTACCCGTAAGTTACTTTGAGTTTCCCGCCGTGCATGTGCGCCAACAGCGGCGCACGCGCCTGCCGCGAGCTCTGTGACCATGCCCGCAGGACCCGCAGACTCGATGTCCGCCGGGTGCCCGCGGTCGTGTCACGGAGCTGAAGAATGGGGAGATGCCGATGTAAACACAGCATCTCCCCCGTTCTGCCTAGTGACAGGACACTGATCATCTGCTCCCTGTCATCGGAAGCATCAGTTAGAATCACTCCCCAGGACTCCCCAGGACACACTTAACCCCTCCCCCAGCCCCCTAGTGGTTAACCCCTTCACTGCCAGTGACATTTTTACAGTAATCAATGCAATATTATAGCATTGATCTCTGTAGTAATGCCAATGGTCCCAAAATTGGCTGATGTGTCCGACTTAATGTTGCAGTCACGATAAAAATCGCTGATTGTCGCCATTACTAGTAAAAAAAAATTATTAATAAAAATGCCATAAATCTATCCCCTATTTTGTAGACGCTATAACTTTTGTGCACACCAATCAATAAACGCTTATTGGGATTTTTTTTACCAAAAATATGTTGAAGAATACGTATCGGCCTAAACTGAGGAAAAAAAATGTTTGTTTGGGGATATTTATTATAGCAAAAAGTTAAAAATAATGCGTTTTTTTCAAAATTGTCGCTCTTTTTTTGTTTATAGCACAAAAAATAAAAACCGCAGAGGTAATCAAATATCACCAAAAGAAAGCTCTATTTGTGGGGGGAAACAGACGTTGATTTTGTTTGGGAGCCACGCCGCACGACTGTGCAATTGTCAGTTAAAGCGAAGCAGGGCTGAATTGCAAAAAGTGCTCTGGTCTTTGGCCAGTAAAATGGTCCAAGGCTTAAGTAGTTAAAGAGGAACTACACAGCATCTGAGCACCACAAACCAAAAGCGCTATTTAATTAATTTGTAATACTCAAAGCAAACTCCCCCCTCCATGTCTCCATGCTTTATTTTGCAGAGAAATCACTTTGAAAAACACCCCCTAGCATTTCTGGCTGTGGCCATCTTGAGTAAAGGCAGATGATTAATTTTACATTTACTTCCTGGAATCCACTTGCCCTTAGCTCAAGCATGCAGACAGGAGGGTGTCCTTAGCTGAGAAAACCCCTCTTTCCCTACTGAAGACTTCTAGGATACATGACATTATTTGCCTAGGCATGGAATGCAGGAAGAAACTGAAGAAATGTGAAAAGGGGTTTAAAACAAGCAACTATGATATATTTCACTATCTATTTACTAATGCTAGCAGCAATTTTTTTAAATAGTCAGTGTTGATTGAGAGTCCCACTTTAAGCTAGGTTGAACAAAAGAACTGGCAGATCACCACATCAACACAATGATGTACGATGCAGGGAATCTCTTCCCTATTGTAACCACCCACACCCCATCCCCTCAGAATACACAGATCAATGCTTGCAGCCACTGGCTTCATGTGCTGATCAATTTCAGTTTTTTACAACAAGACTGTTCAACAGAAGTCATCTGACTGACTTCTGTTGAACAGACAGTGGTATATATGTATGAAAAGTCTAACCAACTTTTCATACATATGTACCACTGTTCCTGCTATTTGTATTTGTGTATTGGGATTTAGACTAGCAATCACAGGCAGCAGAAGCAATCAAAAAATATAAGGCAAGTGCTAGACTACTTAAAGTGGAGCTCCACCCTAAAGTGGAACTTCCACTCATCGGATTCCTTCCCCCTTCCGGTGTCACAATTGGCACCTTTCAGGGGGAGGGGAGACAGGATACCTGTCTTTGACCTGTCCTGCTGCCAGACTCCCCACAATCAGTTAAGACAATGAACAGTCATTTGCACGGTTTTGTTACGTTTATTACGGGATACAACTTTGGTGGTGATGATGATATGAGATGCCCATAGCATTTGGTGTATAAGTCGACAATATTGAATAGCCTCGGCTTGAAAATTTATGCACATCTAGTATTCTCAGTCTCCTCCTTCTGCAAAACTACTGAAACACTATTTCTTCACTTGCATTGGGACAAGAAAGAATCACTCTGAATAATTCCACCTCGCAGACCATAACGGTATTGCCTCAGTGAATCAAAGAACCAGAGGCCTAACCAGCCTCTCCCCGATGGATCAATAAATCAGACAGCCATACAGTCTTTTGGAAGAGTATTACCAATGTGCTAACCAGACTAGAGATACACGGTACCTCCCTCCGATGGCCTGACACATGGTAATAGGCGGACTACTGTTTCCAGCCAGTCCTTTACTGTCAATGCTGCGTTCCCCGGCCACAGCATTCTGCACTACTCTGGATAGCTTCTCTCCTCTTGTTCTGTTCACACTGACCTTTTCCTACTTGGTGGTTCTGTGTCCCTGGTCACAGAACGCTGATCTACTCTCTTCCACTTTACTGCTAATTCTTCCGTACCGATCTTGTCCAGCATACAAGTCCTGTGTTCCCCGGTCACAGCAGCTTGATACCTTTTCAGAGATGAAGATCTTTATCTAAGACACCCTCCTAGCGGTTCCTCCATCCCTCCGTGCTCAGCGCATCCCCGCGGGATGCTTGGAACAGCAGCTCAATACTCCATGCTGTCTTTTCCTGCACTTCAGAACTCCCCCGAGGCGGGGAGGCATCTCTGAATCAGAGAACAGGTGGCCACACCCACCACTACACTGAACACTCCCAGTCCCAGAATCAAAACAGACAGGCCCAGCGCATAGCATAAGCCTGCCTAAATTTACCCGTACATATCCTGAGCTGGGAAAAATCCTATTCTAGCACTTACCTTTAGGTAGAGGGTGTTACATAAGCAAACCAAAGGAACTGTTTGCTGAGGGCAAACAGTGGTCAGAAAGTAAGATCCTATGGGATGAGCCTTTTTGTTTCCCTGGCTGCATGATTAGCAATGCATTAAGTACGGAAAGTGCTTCTGAATGTATAATGAGTGTAGGCATGAGTTTTGAATAGAGATGGGGTCCGGGTTGGCAGTTGATATAGGTTCACAAGGAATCTCTATGGTTTGAAAAGTTTGCACAACTCAAACGTTTGGCCGAAAGGTTTGTATGTTGCTACCAGAAAAAAAAAAAAAAAACAGTATGTAGTGCATAGCCTTTTCTTGGTTAGTTGAGCTACAAGAGTTAATAATTTGAATGGGTAACCCAGCCCCCTCACTATAAAAGGGTGGGCTCATAGTAGGCATATTGTCAGTTTATGTGTGTGTGTTAGCCCCCGTACACACGGTTGGATATTCCGATGGAAAAAGTCAGATCGGATTATGTTGTCAGAAAATCTGATCATGTGTGGGCTCTAGCGGGCTTTTTCTGTCGGAATTTCCGACGGAAAAAATTTGAGAGCAGGATCTAAAATTTTCCGATAACAAAATCCGATCGGACTTTTTCCGATCATGTGTAGAGAATTCCGATGCACAAAGTGCCACGCATGCTCAGAAGAATTTTGCAGATGAAAGCTATTGGCTACTGGCCTCTACGTAGTCCTGTCGTACGTTTTATACGTCACCTCGTTTGGAAAGATTGGATTTTCTGACAACTTTCTCCGACCGTGTGCGTGCAACACAAGCTTCGGACAAAATCTGTTTGAAAAAAATCAGACGGATTTTGTGGTCGGACCGTGTGTACGGGTGCTTACAGTAGTCAATACCAAACACCCATATACACAAGTCCTGTGTGTTTCTAGCGCATGCCAAAATCCAAATGCATTTGAAATGCAGTGCCCCCAAATAACCTAAGCCTTACAGAAACTTACAGACAGTATTGAAATGCACTGACCTTTCATTGTTAACTGTTTTAGTTTATACTTACGCTCTAATTAATCTTAAAATATAATTATTATTGCATCCTTGTCAACGTGTCAAAGAAACAGCTAAATCTGCCTTTGGGCAGAGAGGTTTATCATGAGTTGTAGAGTACATGTATTGACTATGGACCTGCCAATGTAAGCATTGCTGTCTATTCATCTGTCATCGTATTTATTTCATAAGCCTTGGAAAAAAAAAAACATTAATGTAATAGCCGGAGGTTTTTGCAGTTACTGTTTCAGCTTAGACGAAAAGAAATCTCTTTTCTGTACAGCTCACTGATGCGGCTGCCAAATGTTATTTTCTTGTGGCCCATCAGAAATGTGGCTTGTTTCTGTCAGCTACAATGAGTTTTAGTAGTTTAAATCAAATCTCCTAAGATCCCCTGCTGGCTTTGCTACTCTGGTAGTGCGCAATGACCATGAAAATTTTTTTTTATCATCGTTGATCTTCAGAGGTTATCATTTACTCCAGAGCATGGATGGGTAGCAGTTAGGACTCCAGCTGTTGCCAACTAAATCTCCTGTGCTGCTCAACTAGTAGTATGGAGAAGAGGGAAAATGTCCCTGGCTGCTGTGTACTTAGTTGAAAAAATTATTAAACAATGTCCTTTCCTAATCCTTAGAGTTGAATTAAGATTTCTCTTGTAAACTTCCTTTTTATTTCTTTAATTTTAGTTGTATTAGTCAAAATAGTGTATAGCTAGGTCAGTTTGTCCTCCAAAGAAAATCTTCAGAAAAAAAATATTTTTAATAGTAATTATTTCTCCCTTCTAAAGAAACGCCAGGTCATCACAGCCTCACCATTCATATTCTATAGGTGAAAATTCCCTTGACCTCTTTCTTCCTTCTGAGACTCCTTATTGGTAATTTAATTTGATGGACAGTCTCAATGTCTAATAGGAAGCAATTAAGAGAGTGGGAAAGTGCCAAACCAAACTAGAATTCTATGGGAAAAGTCAATACTATATATATATATATATATATATATATATATATATATATATATATATATATATATATATATATATATATATATATATATATATATATATATATATACTTATGATTAATTTATATCCAGCCTTCTGTGGACCATTTATGGGGGGATCCTTGCAAGACCACACTATTAATGCCTTGTTTGACTTCACTTTAATTGGAGGTCATTCCCAGTTACTATTGGATGCCTTTGGTTTCAAGCATCCAGACTCACCACCACCCGGGACCCAGTGTTGTCGTGTGTGGCCTGTAAGTTCATGTGGAGCCTGCGGAGGTTGAATGCCGTGTTTTTGTTGGGCATGAAGCCCGTTTGGTCTGGGTGGATTAAACTAAGAATGACCTTGTTAAGGCGGAGGGCAAGAATTTTAGCCAGGATTTTCACGTCGAGCTGTAGGAGGGAGATGGGGCGATATGACTCGGGGAGGAGGGGGTTGGGTTTGGGTCAGAGTCGAAGATGTGGGCATAGAGTTTCTGTAGCTTGGGGATAAGGTGTCTTGGAAGTGTGCATAAAATTCTAGGGGGAGACCATCAGATCCTGGGGACTTGGAGGTTTGGGAGAAGGGACATCGCCTCAGCGATGCATTCAGTAGTGATAGGTGCCTCGAGTTGGGTCGTTTGGAGAGAAGAGAGGGAGGGGAAGTCAACAGTCTGGAGGAACCGGGTCAGGTCTGTCGGGGTATGGCGAGCCGTGGAGGTGTAGAGGGCTGAGTAGAATTGCTTGAATTCCCCAGCCACTTGATCAGGGTCAGAGATCATCTCCCCCGATGAGGCCCGAAGTTGGACCACCACGGGGGGTGTGAGGTCAAGGTGAGCCATGTAGGCGAGAAGCTTGCCCGCACGTTCCCCATGCTCAAAAATGCGTTGTTTGCTGAAGAATATGCGTTGCTTTGCCTTTTCAAAATGTAGCTGGTCAGTAGTCTAGATTGCTGTCGGAGGAGAGAGGCATTGCTTACGGAGGGGTCGGCGAGGAACGTCTGTTCCAGGGAGCCGAGCCTCTCCTCCGATTGTTGCAGTATGTTCTTTGATGTGGCTTTATGTCTATTAATGCGGGTGGAGAGAATTAACCGGGCGTGGGGACACACCGCGCCCATTGGCGCAGTGTCGATTTTTATTTGGTGCGGAGTTGAGTTAGCAGCCTTATTAACGCTAACAAGAAAATAAAAAACTTTCGCCATCTCTGGACCAGCGTGGCGAACCGAAGAAACAGCCACACCACCACAGCCATGGGGGTAGCAGCTGGCCAGGGAAACTGAGTTGCGTTTACCGGTGTGGACCGCCGGGTGGAGAACTCGCCCGGGTCCCCAAGAATCAATCGGGAAAAGGGGGGCGAACAAACGTTCTAACTGCAGAGCACACAATGGGGCAGAGGTGCTAGAGTGTCTACCATGCAGGTGGAAGCAGGTAGAGCGTCCGAGTGGGATAGGGTAAGTGGGGGTCATTGGGCAGGGAGGTGGTCCAGCATACTAAGACACTGTGCTGGAGACAGGCAGTCCAGGGAGGATGGGGTCTCCGGGGGGCACACAGTACTGTTAAAGGGAGGAAGGTGGTGGGGGAGAAGGAGGGGGAGAGGGCACAGATAACTCACAGTTCTGTTGCTGGTGGATTTTCCTCAGTGTGTTTGCTCCGTGCGCTTGACCCGGAACCGATGATTGCAATGCTTGTTCTCCGGATCATGGTAGCGGAGCTTTAACGAAGTTCACGGTGTGATGGCCAGGTCAGGCGGGGAATTCCGGGAGGCTAGGTGAGGATGTCAGTCGGATCATGTGGATACATTCTTTTTACTTTTGTTTTTGGATATGCACAAATTTTTTTCACCTTGGAATAATTTTTTCACATAATATTGGGGCGTTATGTGGAGTATTATCACTTTTGACGTTTGTCAATTACATAATTATTTAATCACACACTTATTTATTTATGGCGAATATTGCTTTAGTATTGTAGTGATAAGAATTAGTGCAGCATTTTGTTATAATATTTGTCACTATTTCCAATCTCTCTTAGTTTGATTGCATCTTATTCTATTTTGCATTCTCAATTGACCTAAACTTGGTTTTCGTCTTTTATAATCACTGTCCTGTGCACATGGAAAAGAGTTAGTAATACAATGCTTTAGATGATTACATTTTTAGCTATGTCATGAGGCAGACAATTCAACAAAAAGGGACCCTGAGAAATTGTCTTGTTTAGCCCATACTATTGTTGTTTTTTTGGAAACATTCCTCCAGGGATGGGCCCGGTGTTCGATTCAAACCCATGTTCGAATCGAACATCGGGCGTTCGACCGCTTGTCGAACCCAAAACTATTTGGGCCATTCGCATCAAATTCATGTGATGCGAACGGCCCACAATGCACTGCGCCAGTCGCAGTGCATTGCTGGCTGATGATTGGCCAAGCATGCACTGTGACCCCGCATGCTTGGCCAATCATAGAGCCAGCGGCGAGGAGAGCAATAATTGGCCACAGGCAGGATGCCTGTGGCCAATTATAGCTCAGGGGGTTTAGTACACGCCCCACACTATATAAGGCCGCCGCACCGGCAGCCTCATGTAGTGTGTTCCGGCGTTAGGAACATGACGGTACCAGTGATATTATTCATTCTGCTGAGTCTGACATTATCTGCTGTGATTCTGGGATTAGTGTAGTGTGTGCGTGCTGTTAGTACAGCATTGCAGTATCACATTAAACCACCTTTACCCTTCTGGCCTGTTGTGTCATATAAGGCAGCCATCTGCGGCTAATGAATTGGCGGCTCCCGTAACACAGAGAACTGAAGGGTCTGGTATGGATATTTACGGGGACCCCAACGTCATTTTTTTTTAATTTGACGCAGGGTTCCCCTTAATATCCATAGCAGACCTGAAGGGCCTGGTAATTGAATTTAACGCTTTTTTTTTTTTTTATTTATTTTTAATTTTATTTATCAATGACTTTTTTTTTATCAATGACTTTCAATGAATGACTGTTCTCTGTATTACAGGAGCCGACAATTCATTAGCCGCAAGTGATTTTAAATAGCTTTTTTTTCCTGCAAAAATTACACTTTGTGCAGGGACAGTTCTAAGCATGGGAAACATGTGCCCCTTCACAGGCATACTATAGACACCCCACCCCAGGTACGAAATTTAAAGGAATATTACACTTTTATTGTTTCACATTAAGCATTATTAAAATCACTGCTCCTGAAAAAACGTCAGTTTTTAAAAAAAAAATTTGCATTGATACATGTCCCATGGGGCAGGACCCAGGTCCCCAAGCACTTTTTATGACAAAAACATGCATATTAGCCTTTAAAATGAGCACTTTTGATTTCGAACGTTCGCGTCCATTGTAATTAATAGGGTTCTAATGTTCGTGCAAACTTTAGGTCCGTTCGCAGGTTCTGGTGCAAACCGAACCCGGGGGGTGTTCGGCTCATCCCTACTCCAGAGGTGTAAAGATAACCCAAATATAAGTGGTTTGACTATCAACAAAGCAAATAAATGTAATAAATTAATTTGGTGAATGTTCAATTTAAAGGTAACTATGACCAAACTTTAAATTATAAATAATTTGGGAAAGACCCACATTATTGTCCTAGGCTTTTTGTTTAACTATTTAGGAAACAAACTTAAAGTGTTACTAAACCCAGGACCCTGCATTTACTATACAGCGCCTTGAAAAAGTATTCACCCCCTTGGCTTTTTACCTATTTTGTTACATTACAGCCTTTAGTTCAATGTTTTTTTTAATCTGAATTCTATGTGATGGATCAGAACACAATAGTCTAAGTTGGTGAAGTAAAATTCCCTCTGTCTGGACAGTGCTGATTGGCCCTGTGCTGATCACATGCATTCTCCCAAAAAAAAAAAAAAAACTCTCAAGCAATACACACCTTCTGAGCATGTGCAGCTTGTCCCCTGTCTCTGTACTATCAGGAAATGATTAGGGGACAGTGGAAGGAGGGAAGGATCAGAGAATACAGGATTAAACATCTTTTTTACACAATGCAGAGGATGATCCCCTTAGGTTCCACCGTGAGTATAACTAGCCTGCTTTACTGCATATACAGACTGATTTTACTGTTGTGGGTTTAGTACGACTTTAATTAGGATAATTTGTATGCCCCAGTTATTCTATTAATGACAATCCTTGCTCATGACAATTGTTATTGTTTGTCTTAGAAAACTTAGAAAATTATGCTAAAATTCAGTTAGAATGCCAACCAACAAGGATTAATGAATTCTCTAAGACATACTGAAACAAAATAAATGTACACCCTTCTGAATCACTTTCTTTATTACAAGGCTGCTAAACTAGTGAGCCTAGTGCAGTGATACTTTAAGGATAATAACAGGTAATGTATTCCCATTATTTAAACCCTCTCTTATATCTAAAGATGAATGTGAAATCCGTTCAGTATTCTCATAAGATAAACAGAAAATATTTGTAGAGGAGTTATCCCTTACTATGGATACTCAGTCTTTGAAGCTTTTGTATACAGAATACGGAGCACACCACAAGACTGCAAAGGCATTAAGTAAGCTTAATAGCCCAATTAGGCCATATTGTTAGAGATATAAGGATGAAATGGGTTACCACCTACGTATGTGGATTCATTGCCCTTTAGTTGTACCTATCAGAATAAAATAGATTTCAACATCGTTAATGGAACCATTATTACACTGAATTCAGAGTCTACGTTTAGATTTTGAAAGCTTACAGCTATAAAAATATGCATTGTTCACTCTAATGGTACATATGTAGATTTTGGAAAAAACAAGACTCAATCTTTCACAAAAAGTATTAATTGATTTAAAGTACTAAACTCTTGTAAAAGTACATGTAAACTTAGTTTTGTAGAGCACTGTAAATAAAATGAGATCACCTAATGTTTTGTTGAAAAGTGCAATGTTCCTTTTACTTTGTTTATGCTTTCTTTCCCTGCACTTTGCACACCCAGTAAGCTGTTTGGATGAATCTCCCTTGGGATTGTGTACACTCCATTGTTGGCTGAACATCCCTTTGCTGATTAGACTATAGACTAGACTACAGCAGAAGGGGCCAGTGCACTGTGTACTGCCATGGCTGTTTGTAACCTAACTCAGGAGTGGACAAGGAAGGGTGACAACCTCAGCAAATTGTTTTTAAAGGTGGTCACCCTAGGAAAAGAAGGAACTATGGTTTACCATGCTGGTTTGATTAGTAAGGATGATTTAAAAAAAAAGTTGACAAATTCCATTTGACCAGTTTTAGGCTACTTTCACACTGAGGCGGGCGGGCGCTGGCGGTAAAGTGGCGCTTTGGGGAAAGGATCTGGTACTGCAGGTTTAGGCAATATCACATGAACCCCCGGAAGATTTTACCCCCTTCCTGACAAGAGCACTTTTTACAATTTGGCACTGCGTCGCTTTAACTGACAATTGCGCAGCCATTCGACACTGTACCAAAACGAAATTTGCATCCTTTTTTCCCCACAAATAGAGCTTTCTTTTGGTGGTATTTGATCACCTCTGCGTTTTTTGTTTTTTTTGTGCTATAAACAAAAAAATAGCGGCAATTTTGAAAAAACAATATTTTTACTTTTTGTTAAAATAAATATCTGTATCAGTTTAGGCCGATATGTATTCTTCTACATATTTTTGGTAAAAAAATTGCAAAAAGCGTATATTGATTGGATTGTGCAAAAATTATAGCATCTACGGGAAAGATTTATGGCATTTTTATTATTATTATTTTTTTTTTACTAGACAGACAGATCGGACACTTTTGACACATTTTTGGGACCATTGACGTTTATACAGCAATCAGTGCTATAAATATGCACTGATTACTGTGTAAATGTCACTGGTAGGCAAGGGGTTAATGCTAGGGGGCGATTAAGGGGTTAAATGGGTGTTCCCTCAGCAGGTTCTAACTGTATGGGGACTAGAGGAGGAGACTGACTAGAGGAGGACTGACTAGAGGAGGAGACATATAGTTGTTCCTACTTAGTAGGAACAAATGACATGTCTCCTCTCCCCTGACAGAACAGGGATTTGTGTGTTTACACACACAAATCCCTGTGCTGGCTCTTGTGCACACGATCGCTCATGGCCGGTGGCGATCCCGACTGCCGGCCACGCGCTTAAAGGGAACCCAGTACCAATACAAGGTTTCACACAGGGGTGCCATTCTGCCCCCATAAAAAGACTTGAGCCGGTCGGGAACCGGTTAAAGGAATCTGGCAACACTAACTCATAGGCAACATCAATGATCTTTTTCTTTACTGGAAATGGTCCCACAAATTTAGGCCCAAATTCCTAGAAGGGCAGGTTAAACAAGTAAAATAGGAAAGGAATTACATAAGCCCTGTTTTTGCTAAACTAAGATGGTATTGGTAATGCTATCTACTTTGTGGTTCATGTGATAAGGCTTTGCTACTGTTTACTAGCTGTGGGGGAGAAAGAGCCATGTAACCTGGCACTGCTGTGACTATCCTTGTGCTGTGGTGGGTGCTATACTATGCTGGTATTTTTTTGCAATTATGAAGTATGTTTTTAGGGATTTTTTCTATTGGATTGATAAGATCATATTGAGTAAATTTGCTGTTTTTGCTATATTAATGTAAGATGGAAATGCCCAATAAAAAACATCTGTGGTTATAATAAAAGATATAGGTAAAAAAAAGCTAATATTGGATCATATAAAAAAAAAATTACTATACTTATCCACAAATTGTTCATAGTGGGATTGAGCAATTTGTGAATAACGAGGTAAAGCATATGTAAATCCTAACTAAATAATATTTTGTTTCTTAACCACTTCCCTACCCGCGTATAGTCATATGACGCCCACAAGGTGGATCTCCCATCCTGGGTGGGCGTCATATGACGTCCTCCCATTCCCGGCCGCCTGGGGGGCGCACGCGTCGCTCGGGACCCGGTGCGATTGCCCGTTAAAACAACGGGACCGTGCGGGACCGTGGAGCTGTGTGTGTAAACACACAGCTCCACGTCCTGTCAGCGGAGAGGAGACCGATCATGTGATCCCAGTACGGAGGAACACATGATCGGTCTCCTCCCCTTTGAGTCCCCTCCCCCCACAGTTAGAATCACTCCTATAGGGACACACATTAACCCCTGCAGCGCCCCCTAGTGTTAACCCCTTCCCTGCCAGTCACATTTACACAGTAATCAATGCAATTTTATAGCAACGATCGCTGTGTAAATGTGAATGGTTCCAAAAATGTGTCAAAAGTGTCCGAAGTGTCCGCCGCAATGTCGCAGTCACGAAAAAAGAATCGCAGATCGCCGCCATTACTAGTAAAAAAAAAAAATGCAATAAATCTATCCCCTATTTTGTAGACGCTATAACTTTTGCGCAAACCGATCAATATACGCTTATTGTGATTTTTTTTAACCAAAAATATGTAGAAGAATACGTATCGGCCTAAATAGTTTTTTTTAAAAAAAAATTGTATATTTATTATAGCAAAAAGTAAAAAATATTGTGTTTTTTTTTTTCAAAATTGTCACTCTTCTTTTGTTTATAGCGCAAAAAATAAAAACCGCAGGGGCGATCAAATACCACCAAAAGAATTAGACAGGGAGCTGCGCTAAATTAAACTAAACTAAAAACATAGTGATAATATTGTGATAATAGATTAATATGTATGTATATGATCTAATGTGCACAATGTGCATACACGTTACCCAAATATAGATAACAATGACTACCATAAACATTGAATCAAATGTGCAGGGATGTCACATCCAAATGGTCTCATGGGAGACACTCAGTATTAATAAACACAAAAAAATATATGAAAATATATAAAAGAGGAAAGTGCACTAAATCGATCTATATTAAGTGAAAGTCCACGGCTAATATAGTCCCAAATTATAATGTATTCAAAAGATAAAGAAAGCTCTATTTGTGGGGAAAAAAAGACGTCAATTTTGTTTGGGTGTAACGTCGCACGACCGCGCAATTGTTAGTTAAAGCGACGCAGTGCCGAATCGCAAAAAGTGCTCTGGTAAGGAAGGGTGCTAAAGTGGTTAAAGCACTGTGTATATGTGCACAAATAGACAGTGGTAGAGCCTTGTCACCCTATAACAGGACATGCCTGAAGATGAAAAACAAACATTCCTTGAAGGAGCTTCATGACAAAATCACCAGGCAAATAAATGCTTATATGACATTATAGCAACTTGGTTTATGTATAATTTAAAACAGAATTCCCAGCAGCTATGCAGGATGCACATTAATGCAGTGGATATAAACCTGATTCATGAAATTCGAGCTGGGCACATATATCTGTAGTGTTTTCTTATCTCTCTTTAAAGCACTATGTCCCATAGCTTTGTCCTGCTCCTTTCTATTATCAGCCTGATACCTTTTGACAAGCTCTCCGAGACGGGAGCCTGAAGTGTGTGTCGAGGGAGATTGCTAGAAATAGATTAGCACACAGCTAAACTATTCACAGGCAACCTCTGCCTGTGTGGGGAGGGGGTGTGTGCCTTTCCTCCAATCAACTTTCTCACAGTGTCTAGCAATAATCCCCTCCTACAGGTGAATCAGGAAGAGAAAATTCTAACAGAACCTGTGCTTTCTAACAGATGATATACATGTAAAACTTATGTAGGGAGATTTGTTTCATCTCTGTGTATCTTAGGCGGTTCAATTCACTGGGTGTATGTGAGGGTTTACATATGCTTTAATAGATCATTACATTTATTTTTATTTTTTTTAAAGCGTAGTTCCACTCATTTCTGTGTTTATTAAAAGTCATCAACTACAACAAGTATAGCTTCTGACTTTTTATAGAAACCCACTCACCTGTCCCAGGATCCAGTGATGTGGCCACCCGAACCCTCGGTTCTCTCCCTCTCCTCTCCTTGGCGCCGGCATTATAACTGTGGTTACCTGGCTGTGACAGCTTGAAGCTTCACAGACAGGTGCGTACTGCACACGCGTGAGTCACGCTGCACCTCCTGAGTGGTTGTGTTATTGCAGGGAGGGGGAGAGGATCACCTAGGGGGTCCGAGTAAAAGCAGGAGTGGGTACCGGTCAAAACTAGGAACCCACCCCCCCCCCCAAAAAAAAGTGTATATGCCAAATGTGGCATAGGAGGGGAGGAGTGCTTAAAGCGGAACTTCCCCTTTTGGGTAGAGCTTTGCTTTAAATCCAAAAAGGGTAAGTACCCATATTTGACATGACATCAGCCTTTTGCAGTCCCTGAACAGCAGAGCTCTGACTGGCAGGGGAAGCAACAGGCAGAAAGAACTAGCAGTGCTGATAAGAGGAGAGGGCAGAGTGAAAAGGAGACAAGCTTATCAGTCTGCATCTTTTCCTTTCATTGTTCAGTCATAGGCTGGAGGAAGGACAAGACCTGCAAATTAAAGGGGTTGTAAAGGTTTGTTTGTTTATTTTCTAAATAGGTTCATTTAAGCTAGTGCATTGTTGGTTCACTTACCTTTTCCTTCGATTTCCCTTCTAAATGTTTTTTTTCTTTGTTTTCTTTGTCTGAATTTCTCACTTCCTGTTCCTCCTCAGTAAGTTGTTCAGTAAGCTGTTCTGGCTGACTAAACACCGATCGGATGATGGTGTGAAGTTTACTGAGGAGAAACAGGAAGTGAGAAATTCAGACAAAGAAAAAAAACATTTAGAATGGAAATCGAAGGAAAAGGTAAGTGAACCAACAATGCACTAGCTTAAAGGAACCTATTTAGAAAATAAAAAAACAAACCTTTACAACCCCTTTAACTACAGCAGGTCTTCTGCCTGGAGAAGTGATCTGTTCTATGTGGAAAAGCTGTGGAAATCCCAGGAATGGATGAACATCCAAATCTTTTTGTATGCATTTATGCATGCAATTCATATGTGTATTTGACGGTTTATCTGGAGTTAACTTTAAATATTTGCATTTACCTTTTAGTATATTAAATTAGTATTACTTGGAAGCACTTGACCTTAGTGATGGTTTCAATGGTGGCCACAAAATTATTTCCCCAAGAACTAGTGCTTTACAAAAAAAAATATCACAGCATTCTCTGATACCGATTCTTCCCAGGCAGGATATATCTCTTAGTTCACAATGGTGTTCTTTTCTTCTTCAACTTTTTAAGCTGAGCGAGTTAGGAGATACACCACATTAAAAATCCTATCACTGACATGAACAAATACACCTTGCTATAAAGCCCTAAAAAGGCTGTCTTTCGTTCTCTGTGGTGCTCTTGTTCTGGATGAAATGAATAGCCTCTTTGCAGCCTACAGACACAGGGAGCTTCTATGAGAAATACAAAAGCCAGAGCCATTTTCGCTGCTGCATTTATGTTGAAAAAACTCCCTCTAAGCTTTCACAGTTTCACAGAAAGGGAATTGAGTTGGACGTAGGGAGGGGACCCAGTCACCCTGGGCATGATGCCAACTTTTATTTGCAACAAGAGGTGAAAGGTCCCCTCAAGCACAAAGGAACTCTTTCTTGCTTGGACAATTCTCTCCCTGTGAGGAACAGATATGCTAACAGTCTCAGCAAAGCAAACTTGAAAAGAAAACATTACCCAGTCCAAATCATTTAAAATAAGCTTTAGATTTACTGATGAAGACAGATGCGTACACATCCAGAGCTGATTAATCAAAGTTTTCCTCTCTTTCGAAAACATCAATGTTTACAGCTGTACTTTCCCTGCCCGCGTGGAGCTGGAGATTTCCATTACATGATTGAAATAACGCTAGTTTGAATTCAGTGGTTAAGCTCCTGTTAATACACTTATAATGATTAACCTTGGCAAAAATGTTTGAGTCTACTGAGGGGTTATATAGAGTACTGCAGCTTGCTGTTGTACATGGCCGCTAAACATAGAGTACATGTTAAAGTGCACCTATAATTTAGAGTTAAACATGATGTTAAGGAGGAGGCAAGGAAAGTAGATTCAACATTGGTTCATTCAAATGACAAGGGGGGGGGGGGGGGTTGTGTTTTGGAAGTGCCATGTTGTAGGGCTTAAAACGTATCAAAACCCAAAAACAAAAATGTAATACATTGTAGCTTACCAGTTCTTTGTAGTGGTGGCTACAGTCATTATCTCTTTATCAAGCATTTTTTCCCCGTATTTTCTCCTGGTGTTCATACTTTTAAAACATTTCCAGTCCTAGGGGGACCATGCTGTCTCACAATACTGTATACATGAAGGAGCAACATTATCATCCTAGGAGAGGGAATGTGTTAAAACTTCAGAACATCTCTCCCCTTCTCCAAAATATATGGTGGAGGTGTGCTTTAGTCTACAAAGAGAACTGAGAACAGTGCTAATTAATGGCAGTCGGCAGAGATCACTGAAAGTTACCAGCTCAAAAGATTTTTTTTTTTTTAAGATGGCAACAAGTTCTTCTTCGGCATCTTCATTGAAACTTTGTACTTATAATGTCAAAGGCCTTAATGATGAGTCAAAAAGAGGTCAGATCCTTTACAGTTTACACAAAGCTAGGGCAGACATTATACTCCTCCAGGAGACCCATTTTCATAATGATAGCATTCCTGTATGTTCTAGTAAACACTAGAGGAGTCTCCATCGTTTTTCATAAAAACTTACCGGTTCAGCATTTGGAACATATAGCTGATCTTAATGGTAGATATATTTTACTTAAATTTCGGTTGTGGGATAAACTTTTCACAATTGCTAATTTCTATATTCCGAATCACGACCAAACCACGACAATTTCTCGTTACCTTCATCTTTTAGTGTTTTTTGCAGAAAGTGTCATTCTTATAGGAGGAGATCTCAATTTAGCCTTAGAGCCCCAGCTGGACACCTCTGCCCAGAGTTCCAATATTCCTTACTCTAGGTTGAGAACCCTTAAAAAACAATTGTTTGACCACAGGCTACTTGTTCTATGGCAGATTCTATATACTAAAGATCGGAATTTTACATATTTTTCATTAGTTCATAAATCTTACAGTAGTCTAGACTATTTTTTATTGGGTCCAAAGGTCCTGGAGTAGAATCCTTCTTTAGAAATAGGGTTGTTTATTTGGTCTGACCATTCACCTGTATTTTTAACAATATACCCCCCCCCCCCCCAGACTCGGGGCACAAGTTGGTCCTGTCGTTTAAATGATATGCTTATGTCAGACCCACTTTGCCACAAGGCAATTGTAGAGGCAATTGGCAACTTTGTTTCTGATCATGAACAGGATGAGACTGCGTTACCACTAAAATGGGAAGCTCTTAAATCGGTACTACGAGGGTTGTTTATTCAACATGGTTCTCGTCTCAAAAAAGAAAGATCCATGGCCATTCAAAATACATTGTTACAGAGGAAGTTGACAGAATAAAAAAAATAAAAATTAAAATAAACCCTGCAAGGCAAAGACATAATGAACTAGTATGCATAGCATACTAGCTCATTATGAATAACTTACCTGAGAACGAAGCCCCCGAAGCAGTCCTCCTTCTTCATCTCCACCACTGCCATGTATCCCGGAGTGACATCCGGGTCTTGCAGCTCCGGCGCTGTGATTGGCCGGAGCCACGATGACGTCACTCCCGCGCATGTGCACGGGAGCCGCCACTAGCAGCGGCATGCTCAGTGCGGTGCCTGTATTTTTGCAAATATCTCATAAACTGTGTAGGTTTAGGAGATATTTCTTGGACCTACAGGTAAGATTTAATCTAGGCTTACCTGTAGGTCAAAGTGGTCTGTAAGGATTTACAACCACTTTAAAGCTTCATTCCCTAGAAACTCTACAAAAAGCATCACAGTCTACAAAAATACTAGCTAATATATTGTCTACTAGGGCATCTTTATTACAGCTTTTGGAAGCATCTCGTAGTTCATATCAACATAGATGTGCCTTAGTAGTTACAGATATGGGAATAAATGTGGGAGACAATGAGCACGTACACTACATCCCCGTCCTCCTCAGACTTTTATACAGTAGCTAGTATTAGGAAGTCTTTGGGGGAAACTACCTCAGATCCACAATGTCTTGTTCAGGGAATATTTTTCAGCTCGCTATAATCTGGCTCAACCATCATTTTTAGAAGACATGGGATCTAATACTTGTCGCATTGAAAACTATGTACAGGAAACTGCTATTCCAACACTAGACGACGATTATAGGAAATCATTGGATTATTCTTTCTCAAGTGAAGAATTATTAGGAGTAATTACCGACATTCCATCAGGTAAGAGCCCTGGCCCTTTTACTCCAAAATCCTATAAAACATATAAAGAATATTTGTCCCCATTTATTCTCCAGGTATTCAATTCCATCTCTTCCACTAACCCATTTCCGACTCAAATACTGGAAGCCCATATTACTTTGAGTCCTAAACCAGATAAGGATCTAACATTATGCTCCAGTTATCGTCCAATATCTTTAATTGGAGTAGACCTAAAAATGTACACCAAATTGATTGTGTCACGTCTCCAATCCCTTATTCCAAACCTGGTACATAAAGACCAGGCCGGATTTGTCCAAGGAAGAGAAACACGCGACAACATGATAAAAACTTTTTTACTTACGGGCTATGCCCAAACAGCTAAAATACCAGCATGCCTTCTCTCGGTCGATGCAGAGGATTTCGATCAGGTAGGGTGGCCTTTCCTTAAGCATTCTTTGAGGCAAATAGGGATGGGCCCAAATTTGCGTAATAATATTTTAGCGCTATAGTCTAAACCCAAGGCCAGAATAAGGATCAATGGATCATTGACTACAAGTTTCCCCATACAAAATGGTACTCGCCAGGGATTCCCTCTATCTCCTTTGCTTTATGTTCTAGTAATGGTGCATTTAGCAATAGCAATTAGACAGAACCCTTCTATCACTGGCATAAGGATAGATCAACAAGAAATAAAACTTTGCCTTGTTTGCTGATGATCTGTTACTCTATATTACCAATCCACATATCTCTATGTCTTCTATTCTATCCGAATTTCAGCATTTTGAAGCCTTGAGTAATTTCAAGGTAAATGTATCAAAATCTGAAATTCTTTACTGCTTTAGCCCCGGAAGATTTGGCTGCTAAATGCGTGGTCGTGCGATGCTGTACCCAAACAAAATTGATGTCCTTTTTTCCCCACAAATAGCGCTTTCTTTTGGTGGTATTTGATCATCTCTGTGGTTTAAATTTTTTGCGCTATAAAAAAAAATAGCGACAATTTTGAAAAAAAAAAATATTTTGTACTATTTGCTATAATAAATATCCCCATTTAAAAAACAAATTTCTCAGTTTAGGCCGATATGTAATAAAGGAATAAATCAGCGCAATGGTATAACAAAAAATAGAAAAATAAATAAATAAATTAAAGCTGCTGAACACCAAGGGTCAACCTTCAAAATCCCTCTGCAGAAACATATATAGAAAAAGGTGCAGCGCTAAGACACACTCAAAAAAGTACAAATGAAAAAGAAAACATATATAAAATATATAAAGAACAATAGTCCACAGAAGCAGTCCAATGGTGTTTTTCTAGGGTGATGACGGAAGCATGTACATGCAGGTGACAACGTAAAAAGAACAAACTCCCACCACAGAAGGAATGGCCGCTCACCTCACCAAGTGGACCCTTAGATCATAAAGGGTCACTAGAGCCTTCCCACCAGGGGTTAAATGACAGCGATCCTCTGGATGGATTCGTCACACTTGGCAGAGATGCAGGATGGGTGTCAGTGTATCCAACTCAGGCCCATATCACCATCAATCATGTGGATGAAAAATTAAAAGACCATAGTGTTCTCTGCTTGCAAACAATTTATTTTAAAAAATGGGAATATAAAAACTTACACAAGAGAGCACCTGTATCCCGGTGCTAGGAGGGTACAGCATATAATAAAGTGCACAGAATAGGGCTGCGGGTGATGTCACTTTCGTCCGTATGCATTACGTCCTTGTACAGGACTTCTTCAGCGGAACGACCATGACTACAAACACCCGACTTAAATAGGGAGGCAATAGAATCAACTATCTTCCCATTGGTGGAGCAGGATTTAGTAATCAATAGTAATCTCAAACAGTACATCAATAAAAACAAGCCAGCTGTATGATATTACAATTATGATAATATTGAGAGTCCTATGGTTATTAGTTCGTTTCCTACCTTCAGGTTTGTGTGTGTCTGTCTCCTTCCCCCTTCCTCCTGTGGTCACATGGCATCCAGAGCGTCCACGTGACTTCCGCGCGTCCTCATGACGTCACGGTGCGTCACATAAACATGACACATCAATAACAGAGACCAGGGGGAGCTGTAAACAAAGTGTTGCCACAGTAACGGCTTAGAAACAAGCCACGTTACTGCAGCCAATGGCGCAATAGCGCTGAATGCGCTCCAGCCAGTAATAGAAGACCAGGAAGTATCCTCGGCCCCATGATGGAAAAAAGGAAAAAAGGAAACGTTACAACAATAAAAATAACCGGACCTCGCTCATAAGTGGAGTGAATATCCAATTCTATAATCCATATTAGCTAGACATTTTCATAAGAAATGAAAAAATTGAAAAAATGCTCAAATGCTTTCCTAAAGAAAGGAAAACAGTCTAACAAGATGAGGGAGGGAAGGGGGGGAGGGACTTACACATAAAATATGTATAAATCCCAGAATGGACGAGAGAATATATATATATTGCCACAGCATTACTGGGCAGCATAGGACACCACTCACAGCCCTCTGTGCAACAATAATACAAATAATAACATAATATACATATAAATTCATGAATGTGTACCCTATAAAATAAATATGTACAGAAGTAATATACAAAAAATTTAAAAAATTCTTTATATAAAAGTATATAAATTTTAAATTTTAATTTCCATAAAATCATTCTCCAGAGCACGTAACCAGTCATATAGAAAATGATATCAAAAATTAAAAATAAAAATTAACGATCAGTAATGAAGCAATTTAAATCAAAATCGACGTTGAGTCCGCCAGGCGTTAATACTTTGGTTTGATATATCCAATAGGATTCGCGACGGCTCAACTGGCGTATAAAATTACCACCCCTCCAATGTTTCATTACTCTCTCAATGCCCCAAAACTTCAAGCTCCTAGGATTCTGCTGGTGAACATGCTTAAAATGGCGAGATACGTTGTGAGTGGTGAGACCTCTTTTTATATTATTTACATGTTCTCCCAAGCGTACGTGTAATGGTCTCGATGTTCTCCCTATATATTGTAAACCACACCCACACTCCAACATATAAACCACCCCTACAGTGTCACATGTGATAAGTTGCTCTATCTTGTGTTCCTTCTGGGTGGCTGTTGCCAAAAAAGATTTTCGCTTTTTAACATTGGTCTTCGAATGCTTGCAGGGGACACATCTCCCACAAGCATAAAAGCCCCCTAGGAAGTTGAAAAGTCTATTTTCTGTGACAATTGGAGGATTGAGGACACCAGGAGCCAAACGATCCCTAAGGGTCGGAGCTCTTTTGTAGATAAACTGAGGGCGGGGAGGGAGGACAGGGCCCAGTACCTTGTCTTGCTTGAGTATAGACCAATTCTTCAAGATGATCTTTTCGAACTTCTTGTATTGGACATTATAATCCAAGATCATCTTGAAGTTTTGGCCCTCTCTGTCCTTGGCACGAACTACATCTGATGTCAAAGTAGATCTTTCCATGGTGCTAATTTTGTTAACTTCATCCTTCAAGCCAGATATATCATACCCCTTCTGTTCAAACCTAGAGACCAGGATATCAGACTGTGCAATGAAATCACTACTGGAGGTGCAATTTCGCCGCAACCTGATGAATTGAGCCCTGGGGATGTTGCACAACCATGATCTATGGTGGCAACTCCCCAGGGGGATATAAGCATTTCGATCTGTAGGTTTGAAGTAGTTACACAGCCTAAAGTTCCCTATGTCTCTGTTTATTTCTAGATCAAGAAAGACCACCTTGTCTACTTCAATATTCCAGGTCAATGAAATATTTTTGTCGTTGACATTTAGTGAATCTAGAAATACTTCCAGACTCGATCTTTCTCCTTCCCAGATCATAATCAGGTCGTCTATAAACCTACGGTAGCAGATGAGCTCAGGCGGACGATGGTCAAAAATGGCACCTTCCTCCCAGTGGGCCATAAAAAGGTTGGCCACACTGGGAGCAAAGCGAGCACCCATCGCCACGCCTTTCATTTGTAAATAAAATTCTTTATTATACCAGAAATAGTTTCTGTTGAGACAGAACTCTAAACTGGTCATCAGAAACTCCTGATGTCTGCCCGACAAAGAGGAGTGTGACAATGCCCATTCTACTGCCTGTAGTGCATCCTTATGTCCAATACTAGTGTATAGTGAACTGACATCCCCTGTGACCATAATGCTGGACGGGGAGCATGGTAATTGCTCCAAGATTTGTATGATATGTTTTGTGTCTTTAAGGAAAGCAGGGGTGCTAAAAACCAACGGTTGAAGAAAAGAATCAATATATTGTCCTAATCTTGCAGAAATGGAATCCATCCCATTCACAATGGGTCGTCCAGGGGGGTTGGTACTATCCTTGTGAATTTTTGGGAGAAAATAAATAATAGGTGTTCTGCAAAATAAAGGATTTAAATAGGAAGCTTCCTTCTTAGTTAAAATTCCCTGGTCTTTACCATCTTCTATGATATTATGTAGTTCGTCCTTGAATGATAACATGGGGTCTTTATTTAGGACCCTATAAGTCTCTTCGTCATTCAAAAGTCGACTCATCTCTCTCTGGTAATATTCTTTGCTGAGAACCACCAACCCTCCCCCTTTATCAGCCGGCCTTATTACGATCTCTTTACGTTCAGCCAAAGATTCAATGCCACGTTTAATGGTCAGAGGATCTTTGATTTTTTTAATTTTCAGTTCCTCTAGGTCTTTACTGACCATATTTTTAAACACTTCCATATATCTACTTTCAACTGTGACAGGGTTAAAAATAGACTTATTCCTCAACGAGGAATGGTCATTGGTAGTAAGTGCCGTACTTCTAGTAGGATTGGATAAGAAGTATTTTTTCATATTTAGGGTTCTCATATATTTTTGCAAGCTAACGTAGGTCTGGAATTTATCGAGGTTCTTGACAGGGGCAAACTTGAGGCCCCTATCAAGGACCTCAACCTCATCTCTGTCCAACGGAACCCCGCTGAGATTATAAATTCCAGTCCCTACTGGGGTTTGGATTTTTTGTAGCCGCCTGCCCCCTCTACATCCTCTCTTTCTTTTCTTTTTCTTAGTGACACTCCTCCTGGTGGTGTAAACGGCGGTGGTTGTCTCCACCATTCTCCCTGTGTGGGAGGATAAACCGGGGGACCTGACCCCTGTGTTGTCCTAAAAAAGTCCCTGCTTCATATGTCCCTGCTTCATATGATGTTTGATCAATTAATGGCGTAAAATTGTTGTGTGTAGGGATGGGTCTATGAAGAGGGATAGGGGGTCCTCCCCTGTTCACTTGACCCCCTCTTGTTGCATGTTGTTGGTTCTCTCTCCAATTATCTTGATAATAAGGGGGATTAGAATAACCTGCTCCACCAGATGTAGACGGGGGGTAGTTGTTACCACCTCTACCTCTCCCCCTCTTATTCTTTCCCCTTTTGTTATTACTTCTAATTGGATAATAATTATGCTGAGGTCCATAATCATATGATTGAGAATATGTGTATTCATGGGAGGATTCTCTCTTAGGTGTATCCATCCCCACCTCGTTAATTATTGCTTCACCAGGAACCGGCCCTGAGGATGTGGGAGGGACATGGAGTGACTGCCATTTAAATATAGTCCCTCCATTAAAGTCATTAGAGTCCCTAATGAACTTTTTCTTTTTCTTAGTCTGGATCTCTACATCCCACTTAATAAGTTTGTTTTTTAGTTCACCTGATAGTTTCAAAAACTCTGTGCTCTCTTTAAATGGTTCCAGAATATTGGTAATATCTCTAATTTGGGATTCCAGGATTTTCATTTTCCGTTGTTTCCTTTTTAAGAGAAAATCCAATAATTCTAGACCCTTTTTGATAAAAAATTCTCTCCACTCGACCACAGATTCATCATCCACCAAGCCGTCATTTGGGGGAACATCCCACCTAAGGCGTCTAGGGATGAGTCTGGCTCTGATATACTGCTCAAATGATGTAATATCCCACCAGGTCTTCACCTTTTTCTCAAAGATATGACCCAATTTCTTAAAAGACTGTGGCATATCACTAACAGGCTCAGTGGTGGAGTTTATAGAAAAAACCTCATTGATTTTAACCTCACGTTTCTCCAGATACTGGAAAACATCCATATTTGCTGCTAATTTTAAAGAAAATTGATAAAGTACAAAATGTGATAAAGGAATAAATCAGCGCAATGGTATAACAAAAAATAGAAAAATAAATAAATAAATTAAAGCTGCTGAACACCAAGGGTCAACCTTCAAAATCCCTCTGCAGAAACATATATAGAAAAAGGTGCAGCGCTAAGACACACTCAAAAAAGTACAAATGAAAAAGAAAACATATATAAAATATATAAAGAACAATAGTCCACAGAAGCAGTCCAATGGTGTTTTTCTAGGGTGATGACGGAAGCATGTACATGCAGGTGACAACGTGAAAAGAACAAACTCCCACCACAGAAGGAATGGCCGCTCACCTCACCAAGTGGACCCTTAGATCATAAAGGGTCACTAGAGCCTTCCCACCAGGGGTTAAATGACAGCGATCCTCTGGATGGATTCGTCACACTTGGCAGAGATGCAGGATGGGTGTCAGTGTATCCAACTCAGGCCCATATCACCATCAATCATGTGGATGAAAAATTAAAAGACCATAGTGTTCTCTGCTTGCAAACAATTTATTTTAAAAAATGGGAATATAAAAACTTACACAAGAGAGCACCTGTATCCCGGTGCTAGGAGGGTACAGCATATAATAAAGTGCACAGAATAGGGCTGCGGGTGATGTCACTTTCGTCCGTATGCATTACGTCCTTGTACAGGACTTCTTCAGCGGAACGACCATGACTACAAACACCCGACTTAAATAGGGAGGCAATAGAATCAACTATCTTCCCATTGGTGGAGCAGGATTTAGTAATCAATAGTAATCTCAAACAGTACATCAATAAAAACAAGCCAGCTGTATGATATTACAATTATGATAATATTGAGAGTCCTATGGTTATTAGTTCGTTTCCTACCTTCAGGTTTGTGTGTGTCTGTCTCCTTCCCCCTTCCTCCTGTGGTCACATGGCATCCAGAGCGTCCACGTGACTTCCGCGCGTCCTCATGACGTCACGGTGCGTCGCATAAACATGACACATCAATAACAGAGACCAGGGGGAGCTGTAAACAAAGTGTTGCCACAGTAACGGCTTAGAAACAAGCCACGTTACTGCAGCCAATGGCGCAATAGCGCTGAATGCGCTCCAGCCAGTAATAGAAGACCAGGAAGTATCCTCGGCCCCATGATGGAAAAAAGGAAAAAAGGAAACGTTACAACAATAAAAATAACCGGACCTCGCTCATAAGTGGAGTGAATATCCAATTCTATAATCCATATTAGCTAGACATTTTCATAAGAAATGAAAAAATTGAAAAAATGCTCAAATGCTTTCCTAAAGAAAGGAAAACAGTCTAACAAGATGAGGGAGGGAAGGGGGGGAGGGACTTACACATAAAATATGTATAAATCCCAGAATGGACGAGAGAATATATATATATTGCCACAGCATTACTGGGCAGCATAGGACACCACTCACAGCCCTCTGTGCAACAATAATACAAATAATAACATAATATACATATAAATTCATGAATGTGTACCCTATAAAATAAATATGTACAGAAGTAATATACAAAAAATTTAAAAAATTCTTTATATAAAAGTATATAAATTTTAAATTTTAATTTCCATAAAATCATTCTCCAGAGCACGTAACCAGTCATATAGAAAATGATATCAAAAATTAAAAATAAAAATTAACGATCAGTAATGAAGCAATTTAAATCAAAATCGACGTTGAGTCCGCCAGGCGTTAATACTTTGGTACATATAGGCCGATATGTATTCTTCTACATATTTTTAGTAATAAAAATCACAATAAGCGTATATTGATTGGTTTGCGCAAAAGTTATTATGTCTACAAAATAGGGGATAGATATATGGCATTTTTATTATTATTATTTTTTGACTAGTAATGGTGGCGACCTGCAATTTTTATCATGACTGCGACATTATGGTGGACACATCGGACACTTTTGACACTTTTTTGGGATGATTGACAATTATGCAGCGATCAGTGCTATAAAAATGCACTGATTACTGTATAAATGTCACTGGCAGGGAAGGGATTAACACTAGGGGGCGATCAAGGGGTTAACTGTGTTCCCTGACTGTGTATTCTAACTGTAGGGGGAGGGGACTGGCTATAGGAGATGACAGATCGTGGTTCCTAGCTATTAGGAACTCACAATCTGTATCTCCTCTCCTCACAGAACAGGGATTTGTGTGGTTAGACACACACGTCCCTGTTCTTGCTCTCGTGCCTGCGATCGCTCATGGCCGGCGGTCATCGCGAGTGCCGATCATGAGCATCGGCACCCCCGCAGTGCAGCGGCCCTGTGTTTGTGCCTCTGGCAGCGCACGTGCGCCTGCTATCCTGCTTAAAGGAGCCGACATACAGCTACGACAGTTCGCGTCATCGTGCCAACCTGCCGCAGTATAATGACGGCGGCTGGTTGGCAAGTAAATAATGTGTCACTTTCACCACACCAAGTGACGATGCTGAAGAATAATTTTTAATTTAGATTCTGCTCCTCTGCACTAAAATATTTAGGAATTAATATTCCTTCAGATCCAACCCATCTATATTCGACAAATGATATCCCTCTTTTGCAACGCACTCTCCAGGATCTTTAAAAATGTGACTCTAATCTATATTCGTGGTTTTGGAGGATTAACATATTGAAAATGGACATAATACCCCGCTTTCTGTATCTTTTCCAAACAATTCCTGTTCCTATTCCTAGATCTTTTTTCTCTATTCTACAATTTGCTTTTGAAAAGTTTATCTGGGGGCACAGGAGATCTAGACTACATAGGAAAACATTAACATTACCCAAAACGAAAGGAGGAGCGGGTGTACCGGATATTTATTATTACTATGTTGCGGCAGTCCTGACTAGCTTAGTGAACTGGTTCCACCATTCAGATACCAAACAATGGGTATCAATAGAACAGGGGTTGAATCAGTTTGATCTCCAGGCACTTCCTGGTTAGACTTGGTTAGACTTGGTTAGACTTATCTTTCCGTGGTATTCGAGACACGTCCTCTTCTCTACCTTTTTCTTACGTCTCATTTATTAAGCATCTGGTACAAAATAATTTCGTGGCTAGGGGTGTCTTCACAAGTAGGACCAATGACACCCTTATTTGGAAATCCTCAATTCCCACCTGCAGTAGAACGAATACATTTTCTTACTTGGAATAAGGAGTCTCACCGAAGAGTGAGCCAGATTCTTTGTCAGGGTAAACTTCCACCCATATTGAACTTAATTTTTGAAAAAAATGCTTATGCTCAAAGAAGCTCAGTAAAAACACTCAAAAGAGCACAAAAAGGACAAACTTCAAGTTTTAAGGCAGCGGCTCCCGTCACCGCGGCTCCCGCCCCAGTGTGAAAGGGGCCTAACTGTCCCTCTTTTTGGTCTAATGAACAGATATTTCTGAAAATTTACCATTTAATAGACATGGGAACAGTCAAAAAATTTGTTTTGTTTCGTTCCGTTTCATATAAAAAAAAAAATCGTAATTCATGTACGAAATTTAATTCGGATTCGTATAAAATACGAATTTCGTACGAATCGTTACGAATCGTCTATTTGGATAACGAATAACGACACTTTACGATTAATAACGAATTATCCAAAAACGTATTAACGTTACATAACACAAGTATATTGTCTATTGTTCACCAATCACTCAGAGGAAATACGAAATTTTGTTTACGAATACGTACGAATCGTTACGAATCGTTAATGATCGCTATAATTTCTTTCATATTAGTTGAAATTAGTTATTTGGTAGTTTGGATTCAGATAATTTGGATCCAAAATTCGTAAACGAAATTTCGTATTTCGTACAGAATTCGGATTCGTAAAAATTCGTAATTCGGATTCGTACGAATGTACGAATGTCGAAAAATTCATACGAATTTCCGATTCGTATGAAACTAATCGCACATGTCTACCATTTAATTACCAAAGGTTTGATACTGCATTAAATCTGCATTGTATAGCTTACTTATCTTGTTTGCTTTAAACAAACAGCGTTTCAGCATTGGAATCCATGCGCCAGTGTCCTGAAAGGGGCCGGAATCATGGATAGGGGGGTGGCACCCATCCCCCCCTAGTGGATGGGCCGCCCCTGGCCCAGAGCTCTGTGTATTATGTAGTCCTGTAACCAGTGCTCTGTGTATTATGTAGTCCTGAACCCAGCGCTCTGTGTATTATGTAGTCCTGTGCTCAGCGCTCTGTGTATTATGTAGTCCTGTTCCCAGCGCGCTGTGTATTATGTAGTCCTGTGCTCAGCGCTCTGTGTATTATGCAGTCCTGTACCCAGTGCTCTGTGTATTATGCAGTCCTATGCCCAGCGCTCTGTGTATTATGCAGTCCTGTACCCAGTGCTCTGGGTATTATGCAGTCCTGTGCTTAGTGCTCTGTGTATTATGTAGTCCTGAGCCCAGCGCTCTGTGTATAATACAGTTTTGTACCCAGTGTTCGGTGTATTATGCAGTTCTGTGCCCAGCACTCTGTGTATTATGTAGTCCTGTGCCCAGCGCTCTGTGTATAATGCAGTTTTGTACCCAGTGCTCTGTGTATTATGCAGTTCTGTGCCCAGCGCTCTGTGTATTATGCAGTCCTGTGCTCAGTGCTCTGTGTATTATGTAGTCCTGTGCCCAGAGCTCTGTGTATAATGCAGTCCCGTGCCCATTGCTCTGTGTATTATGCAGTCCCGTGCCCAGCGCTCTGTGTATTATGTAGTACTGTGTCCAGCACTCTGTGTATAATGCAGTTTTGCACCCAGTGCTGTGTGTATTATGCAGTTCTGTGCACAGCACTCTGTGTATTATGCAGTCCTGTGCTCAGTGCTCTGTGTATTATGCAGTCCTGTGCTCAGTGCTCTGTGTATTATGTAGTCTTGTGCCCAGCACTCTGTGTAGTATGCAGTCCTGTACCCAGTGCTCTGGGTATTATGCAGTCCTGTGCTTAGTGCTCTGTGTATTATGTAGTCCTGAGCCCAGCGCTCTGTGTATAATACAGTTTTGTACCCAGTGTTCTGTGTATTATGCAGTTCTGTGCCCAGCCCTCTGTGTATTATGTAGTCCTATGCCCAGCGCTCTGTGTATAATGCAGTTTTGTACCCAGTGCTCTGTGTATTATGCAGTTCTGTGCCCAGCGCTCTGTGTATTATGTAGTCCTGTGCCCAGCGCTCTGTGTATTATGTAGTCCTGTGCCCAGCGCTCTGTGTATTATGTAGTCCTGTGCCCAGCGCTCTGTGTATAATGCAGTTTTGTACCCAGTGTTCTGTGTATTATTCAGTTCTGTGCCCAGCTCTCTGTGTATTATGCAGTCCTGTGCTCAGCGCTCTGTGTATTATGTAGTCCTGTGCCCAGTGCTCTGTGTATTATGCAGTTCTGTGCCCAGCGCTCTGTGTATTATGTAGTCCTGTGCCCGGCGCTCTGTGTATTATGTAGTCCTGTGCCCAGCGCTCTGTGTATAATGCAGTTTTGTATCCAGTGTTTTGTGTATTATGCAGTTCTGTGCCCAGCACTCTGTGTATTATGCAGTCCTGTGCCTAGCGCTCTGTGTATTATGTAGTCTTGTGATTGGCACTCTGTGTATTATGTAGTCCTTTACCCAGTGCTCTGTGTATTATGTAGTCCTGTGCCCAACGATCTGTGTATAATGCAGTTTGTACCCAGTGTTCTGTGTATTTTGCAGTTCTGTGCCCAGCACTCTGTGTATTATGCAGTCCTGTGCTCAGCGCTCTGTGTACTATGTAGTCCTGTGCCCAGCGCTCTGTGTATAATGCAGTTTTGTACCCAGTGTTCTGTGTAGTATGCAGTTCTGTGCCCAGCATGCTGTGTATTATGCAGTCCTGTGATCAGTGCTCTGTGTATTATGTAGTCCTGTGCCCAGCCCTCTGTGTATTATGCAGTCTTGTGCCCAGCGCTCTGTGTATTATGTAGTCCTGTGCCCGGCGCTCTGTGTATTATGTAGTCCTGTGCCCAGCGCTCTGTGTATAATGCAGTTTTGTACCCAGTGTTCTGTGTATTATGCAGTTCTGTGTCCAGCACTCTGTGTATTATGCAGTCCTGCGCTCAGCGCTCTGTGTATTATGTAGTCCTGTGCCCAGAGCTCTGTGTATTATTCAGTTCTGTGCCCAGCACTCTGTGTATTATGTAGTCCTGTGCCCGGCACTCTGTGTATTATGTAGTCCTGTGCCTAGCACTCTGTGTATAATGCAGTTTTGTGCCCAGTGTTCTGTGTATTATGCAGTTCTGTGCCCAGCACTCTATGTATTATGCAGTCCTGTGCTCAGTGCTCTGCATATTATGTAGTCCTGTGCCCAGCCCTCTGTGTATAATGCAGTTTTGTACCCAGTGCTCTGAGTATTTAGCAGTCCTGTGCTCAGTGCTCTGTGTATAAGGCAGTCCTGTGCCCAGCGCTCTGTGTATAAGGCAGTCCTGTGCCCAGCGCTCTGTGTATTATGCAGTCCTGTGCCAAGCGCTCTGTGTATTATGCAGTCCTGTGCCCAGCGCTCTGTGTATTATGCAGTCCGGTGCCAAGCGCTGTGTATTATGCAGTCCGGTGCCAAGCGCAGTGTATTATGTAGTCCTGTGCTCGGCACTCTGTGTATTATGTAGTCCTTTACCCAGTGCTCTGTGTATTATGCAGTCCTGTGCCATTTGCCAATAAAAAAAAAAATATGTGCCCGGATTTAATTTTAAAAATCTGGTCACCTTATAATAGGTGATCTGTCTTTCTCTACTAAACTGGGCCTATCTCTCCTTTTTTTTTAGCCAACTGTCATATTTATCATTTCATCTTTATCTGTTTGATCTTGTTCCCTGCATACTGTTGGACTGTGTCTCTCTTTTTCACCCTTCTAAGAAATTCATATCACTTCCTTTCTTCTGATATATAGCCACTGGCTTTACTTCATGTATTAATCTTCTTGCCCAACATAACACGAGAGCCTTGAGAAAAATTTAAATCAGGTTCAATTATATTTTACAGGACAGATGTTTAGGGCCTGATGTATAAAACTGTCAGTGCTAAGAGCTAAAGTTATTTCCCCACATCCACCAATCAGATTCCAACCTGTCTAGAAAGTTTAAATGTGATTGGTGACTGTTGTGTAATAATTTAAATGTGTACTGCTAACACTTTGATGCATCAAGACTATAATGTGGTCTGCAGAGGATGTTTGAACTGACTGTATTATCATGTTTTGACCAGCAATATATTCAGTATATAGTTCTACATGCAGTTCTTATGCATAGATATAAATAAAATGATTTGTACAACCAGGATTACAGGTGTTGTTTTATTAGTGGCAGGAGAAAATAAAATAGAAGGAAAGTGCTTTGAATGGTAATGCTGCGTACACACGCTCTGACTTTCCGGCGAGATTGTCCCCGGGACCTAGTCCAGCGGACAAACCGCCGGACTTTCCAGCGGAGGTCCGCCGGACTCTCCGAGCATGTGGACTTGCCCACACACGCCTGGACTTTTCCGGCGGACAATCCAAGACTGTGACTTCATATGGGGGCGGGGTCACCATGTGACATGAGGCGGTGGCCCCGCCCCTTGTCCCTATATAAGTCACAACACCGCATGTTTCTGCCATTCCGGGCAGAGAGAGCGACGAGTCAACATCGGAAGAAGACGACGCAGAAGGCGCAGCAGGCGGCGGCAGGGGGCGGCAAGAAAAACAGAAGAGACCCCCGAAGGAGGAACGAGACCCCCAGACGACGACGGCGGCGACGAAGAAGAAAGCCGGGCTCCTCGACTCGTGAGAGAGCTAGGTAAAAGAGCAGAAGAGAGCGGAGGAGTCCGGTGAGAAGACCCCCCAAGATGGAAGAAGACCCCCGGAGCTGTGCAATAAAATATTTAAAAAAATGGTGTGTTTTTTTTATTTACACTTTTACACCTTAGGTGAATGGGTAGGGGTACATCGTACCCCATACTCATTCACATAGGGTGGGGGGCCGGTATCTGTGGGCCCCCTTATTAAAGGGGGCTCCCGGATTCCGATAAGCCCCCCGCTCGCAGACCACGACACTCATCAACATGGGGACAAGGTGCTTTGGGGTGGGGGGGCCGCAGGGCCCCCTTTCCCCAGGGCACCCCCCATGTTGAGGGCACGCGGCCTGGTACGGCTCAGGAGGCGGGGGCGCTCGCTCGTCCCCACCCCCTTTCCTGACCGGCCGGGCTGCGTGCTCAGATAAGGGTTTGAGATAGATTTGGGGGGGGACCCCCACGCCGTTTTTTCGGCGTAGGGATTCCCCATTAAATCCATACCAGGTGACGGGGCTAGCGCGGCGGCATTCACTGCCTTCGCTAGTCCCGTCTACCTGGAGTCACGTTCTAAATGAACGGACTTTCCGATCGTGTGTCGGCAAGTCCGTTCATTTCAAAAGTCCCGCGGACTAGCACACAGACCGCGGGATTGTCCGCCGGACTGCCGAGTCCAGCGGACAATTTTAAGTCTGAACTTAAAACTTAGTCCGCCAGACTTTTGGGGGGAAAAAGTCCACCGGCGCCCACACACGGGCGAATTGTCCGGCCGACTCCAGTCGGGCAGACATTCCCGCGGGAAAGTCCGCTCGTGTGTACGCGGCCTAAGGATGACAAGAAACGTGTGGAGTACATGCAGCAGCTGGGGAGCAGTCTGACAGAATCCAGGACGTTAAAGTTACCTGTGTCGCATACTTCACAAAGGCAAAAAGCATGGCAACATTTCTAAATCGTCATGCACCGATGCAAGAAACGTGCAGGCATGTTTATTAAGGAATGTCACAGAACATTGATTGGTTAGCAATATGTTATCCAGCACACATTGTTTTCCGTCATGTGTCCCAGTTTGTGTAAAGTGTGGTTCAGGCAGATTGACAGGAGAATAAAGTAAGCCACCTAATGACATACAGCACAGAACTTGGTTCTGGGACACAGCCCGAGTCAAATGAATTTATAGTGAAAAAGTAAGAAAAAAACCCTGTAAGGAAGATCATCTATATACCCACCTTTCTGGTATCCATTTCTTGTAATACCATTTCACTGTTCTCCGACCACTGCAGGTATTCCTTCCTATCAGATGTGTAAATACTTGCTCCCCCTGCCACATGCTGAATATCATCTTGCAGGATCCTACCTTACCCTAGGACATATGAAATGTCAGGAGTAACCACTGTGCAGACATCTCAAGTCTCCCAGAAGGTGCGGGAGGCTCCCGCATTTCTGCGGTGGCTCCCGCACACCCGCAAGCACCTCCCGATCTCCCGGGGATGATCGGTGCGGCAGGGATCAGCTGTGATCACTGATCTCCTTTGTATAGATTTTTAGCTAAAAGCCGCTTCTTCTTCTCTCCCTCCCACGGCTGTCAGCTAAAAAGCTATACAGGGAGATCGGTGATCACAGCTGCCCCTCCAGCTGCACCAATTATCCCCAGCTGCTTTGTGTGCTCCTCCCCTGGGCCCCCTCCATGTCCTTCTCTGCCCCCGTCCTCGTCCGGCCCCCTCCATGTCCTTCTCCACCTCCGTTCTCCTCCAGCCCCCTCCATGTCCTTCTCCGCCCCATTCTCCTCCGGCCCCCTCCATGTCCTTCTCCGCCCCCGTTCTCCTCCTTCCCCCTCCATGTCCTTCTTCGCCCCGTTCTCCTCAGGCACCCTCCATGTCCTTCTCCGCCGCATTCTCCTCTGGCCCCCTCCATGTCCTTCTCCGCACCCCCCTTGTTCTCCTCCAGCCCCCCTCGTCCCCCCGACTCCCCTCCTCTCCTCTCCTCTCACATCGGCTGCGGGGGGGAACTAGTTAATGGACACAGCGAGCAAGATCGCTCCTGTGTCCTGTGATAAATGAGCAGAGTAAACTGTGTTCACTCTGCTCAGTTTATGAAGGGACAGGAGCCTCTGTCTCCTGTTCATTCATCTTTAGTGCAGAGAAAGGGACTGGGGAATGTGTGTCCTCAGTCCCTTTGTCTCAAATGGGAGATGTCAGGGGTCTGTTTAGACCCCTGACATCACACCAAAGTCCCCCAAAAAATATAAAAAAAAAAAAATTGTAAAAAAATTCTAAAAAAAATTAAAAAGTGTACAAAAATAAAATAAAACAACTACTGACACCTCTCTCCCCTGCCCTACCAACACTGTCCACTGCCCCAACCCCTTCCCACCAAAAATCACTGTGAAAAAAAGAAATAAATAAAATGTAATTGTAAAAAAAATCAATTATTTAAAATTAAAAAAAAAATTACTGAAACCGTCCACATTCCACCCACCCCACCCCCTTCCCCAGAAGCACTGCAAAAACATATTGAAAAAGTGATTTAAATAGTATTTTCCTGTGGGGGGGGGTGGCGTTTGTGGGCGCGAAGCACCACCTCCCTGAAATGAGTTTGCCACCTCCCTGAAATGATTTTCTCCATGTTGGGATGTCTGCACTGTGTGTAGTGTGGAGAGCATGTATTTGACCTATCCAGAAGTGTGGAGTACATGCAGCAGCTGGGGAGCAGTCTGACAGAATCCAGGACGTTAAAGTTACCTGTGTCGCATACTTCACAAAGGCAAAAAGCATGGCAACATTTCTAAATCGTCATGCACCTATTGACCTATTGATGTTTTGGGCATGCCATTAAAGTGTCACTAAAGGCAAAGCTTTGTTTTTTTTTATTTTTGGATAGCGTATGGAGGATATAAAACCAGTCTTTTTTTAACAGCTTTGTCCCATTTCAGAGATTCCCATTCAGTTCCTGTCCCATTGTCAAGACAGGAAGTGAGAGAAAACCCCTCCAAAGTGAGGCAATCCTGGGGTGTCACTAGGGTCGCCAGAACTAGTGTCTGTTTTTTTAAGAGTTCCCCGTTATAACAGTTCTGATGTCAACCCAAAATTTGGGATTTTCTTTCACTTTAAATTATAACAGTAATTAATTTGATTAGAGAGGGTGAATCTTCCTAATGGGGGCAAAGACAGCAATAAAACCTGACAGGGGGTTCTAATCCCACTCCACTCTAGGGAAAACAAATAAAAATGTTTTGCCTTTATTGACACTTTAATCTTTCACAGAACAAGTGGAATGAAGATTCAATTGATGGTTCAATAAATTGTTAATTATTCTGTATATCAGATTACAAATAAGTTATAAAATAAAAAATAGCACAGAAACCTTCATGCAAGAAACAAAGGTCATAAAATGAACACACTGTGTTAATGATGTTGCTATTCGGCATCATGTTGCTCTACAACAAGTGAGGTTGAAGTAAAAAGAAACTGCAAATATGCACTGGCTTCATAAACAGGATCTCAATATAAATAGTAGTCTTACAATGGGGATTGCGGAGGAGGCCAACAGTCAGTATAAGAGAAAGGAAAAGGCAAGGGAAGAGGTAGAATCTGGAGAGCGACAGTCCAGCCCTACTAATAGTCCATTTCAGCTGGGAGAATATACATAAACCACAGGTACCACACAGCTGAGTATTTTCACCTCCAAAAACATTCCCTTACTGCACCTGTCTAGAGTGTGATGGCAGATGGAGGTGGTCCTTACATCTGTAGTGGCTTCAACATGTGTCCTACATTTAGCCAGGAGATCCTGAGTAGTGAGTTTGGTGCCTGCCACCTGCATCATCCCATGGTGGTGGCAAAGGCTGGAGAGGCTGTCGACACTGATGTTCAATTACAGCTTGCTTTACCTGCCCATGACCTCTCACATTTGTAAGTGCAACATTTACATTTACTACATTTCATGGTTTTACTACCTACTATACTATGGTGTGTTTGCACTGGTGTCCCTCTTTTCCCTTATTTGCACACTATATAGAGCGCCCACTTCTGTGTATCCAGTAGCAACACACTTAGTAGTTAGTAAAGTAGTTGGTTATTATTTCGTTTTGGGCTACCCACTGTTATTCTGGAGTAAGGGATAATGTGATTAGCATTGTTTGTGTACACATTGTTGCAGTTCACAGTTCCTATTTCCTTTTAATTTTTGGCCTACAGTCTTCATTAAAAAAAATTTGGGTTGATCTCCTTCTGTTTATACCTATATTAGGCGCTACTGAGGTTGAGGACTATGAGAGGTAACCCCACAAGCCCATTCTCTCCTTTCTATTTGGCATTATATCAGTTACCCTAGCCTCCGCTCTCTTATGTAACATTGTTTGTGTGATCAAGGTGATCAAGCGGGGCTTGCTAGGGTCAGCAGTCAGTGGGGGGCACTAGTGGGAGACCTGAGAAGAGGAGTATTGTGGCTGCTCTGTGCAAAACCATTGCACAGATCAGGTAAGTAATGTATAACATGTTTGTTATGAAAAAAAGAAAAAAGGGGGGGGGTTTACGATCCCTTTAAATTGTACCTCGAACAGATCAGGGGTCTTTATGCAGGTATGAAGGAAATATCCTGTCCAAGAAGCTTTAATTTATGTGTTGCGGCAACTTGAATGATTGCACTTGTACAAAAGGAAGCTCTACTGTTTCATCAGTAGCGTGAAGTTCAAAACCTTTTTTTTTCAATTCTAGCAGGAATTTGGGACATTCTGATTTTAACACAGCTATAAACAGACCATTTTTAGCCAAAGAATTTTTTATTTTGGCATACCAACAGAGGAAAAAGCTGAAATAAAGTTATAAAGAGACATACCGCTCTGCAACTTAGAAGCTGACTGCTTAGAGAACCTGATCCAACTCTTGGTAGTTTGAAAGATCTTGCAAGGACTATTGAATTATCTGAGCTCTGCGTTTTGCATATATAGAGTAATGTTAATGAAATCTCCAAACCTGCATATAATGAGAGAAACCAAGGGCAAGACATTTTT
>CM053027.1:108762662-108780147 GCA_028564925.1 Lithobates sylvaticus
AGATTTATTGTGCAGTATTTAGAGATACAGTATACTGTCATCCCAGATTCAGCCAAATGCAGCAAAGTTGACTGGACGCCGCTTCACAGTACAGATAGACAATGATCCGAAACACAATGCAAAAGCAACCCAGAGAAAATAAGTCAATCACCTGATCTCAACCCAATTGAGCCTGCATTTCACTTTCTGAAGGCCAAACTAAAGGCAGAAAGACCTGCAAACCAAGAACAAATGAAGACAGCTGCAGTTAGAGCCTGGCAAAGCATCAGAAAGGAGGAAACCCAGTCTTTGATAATGTCCATGGGTTCCAGACTTCAGGCAGTCATTGCCAGTAAAGGATTCTCAACAAAATATAAAAAAAATTACATTTTATTTATGATTATATTCGTTTGTCCAATTACATTTGAGCCCCTGAAAATGGGGAGACTGTGTATAAAAATGGCTGCAGTTCCTAAAATTTGTACTTGATATAATTATGGTCTACCCCTTGAATCAAAGCTGAAAGTCTACACTTCAAATTCATTTGGATTGTTTTGTTTTAATTGTATTCTGGTGGCATACGGAGCCAAACGTATGAAAATTGTGCCTGTGTCCAAATATATTTGGACTTAACTGTACATATATATATATATATATATATATATATATATATAGATATAGATATATAATGGTAAGTGGTGCACAGTGAAATCTTTTTGTTGTAAATACCATTGACCACTATATTTAGTGGTCAAAAAGGGCCTCTCTGGGATAGAAATACCTCCCTTTCACCCTCCCTTCCACCTCCATCTAACTGATCACTATAGAGGCTTCAGTCTCCTCCTCTTCTGCTTACTTCCTTGTAGGGTCCTTCTTTGGGTTTCCACAGCACTACCTGTGAGATGTGAACACTTCCTATTTAACCACTTCCCTGTCACCCGTTGTCATATGACGTCCGCAGGAACACTCTGTCCCTCCAGGTCCTTGGCTTCCATGCGGTATAGGGGCTGCGCTGTCTGCTGGGCACCTGCGATTGCTGGTGACAGAACAGGAAAGTTGATCTACATCCTGTCAGGGGAGAGGAGACTGATCGTGTGTTCCTAGTACATAGGAACACCGATCAGTCTCCTCCCCTCATCAGCCCCCCCCCCACAGTTAGAATTACTCCCTAGGTAACACATTTAACCCCTTGTTTGCCCCTTAGAACTTCTTCCCTGCCAGTGACATTTATACAGTAATCAGTGCATATTTATAGCACTGATCGCTGTATAAGTGTCACTGGCAGGGAAGAAGTTCTAAGGGGCGATCAAGGGGTTAAATGTCTCAGTCACGATAAAAATCGCAGATCACTGACATTACTAGTAAAAAAAATAATAAAAATGCCATAAATCTATCCCCTATTTTGTAGGCGCTATAACTTTTGTGCAAACCAATCAATATATGCTTATTGCAATTTTTTTTACCAAGAATATGTAGAAGAATACATATCTGCTTAAACTGAGGATTTTTTTTGTTAATTGGGAATATTTATTATAGTAAAAAGTAAAACATATTGTGTTTTTTTAAAAATTGTCGCTCTCTTTTTTGTTTATAGTGCAAAAAAAAAAACCGCAGAGGTGATCACATACCACCAAAAGAAAGCTCTATTTGCGGGGAAAAAATTAATTTGGGTACATTGTGCATGACCGCGCAATTATCTTTGAAAATGATACAGTGCTGAAAGCTGATAATTGGCCTGCGCAGGAAGGGGGTGAAAATGCCTTGTATTGAAGTGGCTCTCAGTTGGGACCTCTTAGGAAAGATAAGAGGCTAATGCCATCGCAGTAGGACAGCAGAAACTGGTGACCTTGGGGCACAATCACAGTGCTCGATCTGGGATCCCCCCACACCGGAACCAATGGCAGTGAGGGACTTGGATTGGAGACTTAGGTCAGAATGCTAGAATGAAAAAAGTTGTATGACCTATATAAAGACTAAGTTCACTTTTAGAACATGGTCCACCTGTTTGTAGAGTAGAAAGTGTAATATGTTCCAGCATCTGCAGCTCTCCCTCCGCTTTTTTCTTTTGCATGTAATTGGATATTCTTGGCATGAGTTTTCACCATGTTTCACCATGTTCTCTAAGATAAGGGAAAATTCCCTTGAAAAGCATAAATGCCCTTGCAAATTGAACTACATAATACACAGAGTGCTGAGAACAGGACTACATAATACACAGAGCGCTGGGTTCAGGACTACATAATACACAGAGCTCTGGGCCAGGGGCGGCCCATCCACTAGGGGGAATGGTTTCCGGCCCCTTTCAGGACACTGGCGCATGGATTCCAATGCTGAAACGCTGTTTGTTTAAAGCAAACAAGATAAGTAAGCTATACAATGCAGGTTTAATGCAGTATCAAACCTTTGGTAATTAAATGGTAGACATGTGCGATTAGTTTCATACGAATCGGAAATTCGTACGAATTTTTCGAAATTCGTACATTCGTACGTATCCGAATTTACAAATTTTTACGAATACGAATTCTGTACGAAATACGAAATTTCGTTTACGAATTACGGATCCAAATTATCCGAATACAAACTACCAAATAACTAATTTTGACTAATATGAAAGAAATGATAGCGATCATTAACGATTCGTAACGATTCGTACGTATTCATAATTGAAAATTTCGTATTTCGTACTTCCTCTGAGTGATTGGTGAACAATAGATAATATACTTGTGTTATGTAACGTTAATCCGTTATTATTCGTAGAGTGTCGTTATTCGTTGTCCAAATTAACGATTCGTAACGATTTGTACGAAATTCGTATTTCATACGAATCCGAATTAAATTTCGTATACGAATTACGTTTTTTTTTTTTATACGAAATGGAACGAAACACATTTTTTGACTGCTCCCATATCTATTAAATGGTAACTTTTTAGAAATATTTGTTAGACCAAAAAGAGGGACAGTTAGGCCCCTTTCACACTGGGGCGGGAGCCGCGGTGACGGGAGCCGCTGCCTTAAAACTTGAAGTTTGTGCTTTTTGTGCTCTTTTGAGTGTTTTTACTGAACTTCTTTTAGCATAAGCATTTTTTTCAAAAATTAAGTTCAATATGGGTGGAAGTTTACCCTGACAAAGACTCCTTATTCCAAGTAAGAAAATGTATTCGTTCTACTGCAGGTGGGAATTGAGGATTTCAAAATAAGGGTGTCATTGGTCCTACTTGTGAAGACAGCCCTAGCCACGAAATTATTTTGTACCAGATGCTTAATAAATGAGACGTAAGAAAAAAGGTAGAGAAGAGGACGTGTCTCGATGAATACCACGGAAAGATAAGTCTAACCAAGGAAGTGCCTGGAGATCAAACTGATTCAACCCCTGTTCTATTGATACCCATTGTTTGGTATCTGAATGGTGGAACCAGTTCACTAAGCTAGTCGGGACTGCCGCAACATAGTAATAATAAATATCCAGTACACCCGCTCCTCCTTTCGTTTTGGTTAATGTTAATGTTTTCCTATGTAGTCTAGATCTCCTGTGCCCCCAGATAAACTTTGTAAAAGCAAATTGTAGAATAGAGAAAAAAGATCTAGGAATAGGAACAGGAATTGTTTGGAAAAGATACAGAAAGCGGGGTATTATTTCCATTTTCAATATGTTAATCCTCCCAAACCACGAATATAGATTAGAGTCACATTTTTAAAGATCCTGGAGAGTACGTTGCAAATAATGTATAAATAGGTATAAATAATGGTACCAATAGGTCTTCTACTTCTACTACCCAGTAGAAGACCTATTGGTCGAAACGCGTCGGGCTTTGCTGATTTTGAGACCCTTATACTGCTTTTACTCTGTTTTATTTTTGATTGTATCAGTATATGCTCTGTACTGCTTGGGTGAATTCCCCTGTTTGTACAATTATTTATACCCCATACCCAATAAATTAGTGGTGGAATCACACTATTGGAGTTCACTTTTTCCTTTTTCCGTATCCTGCTTCCTGGTTTGTTCCTGGAGTCGTGCCCCACACGTGTGTCGTTTTGGAGGATTCCGGAATATCCAGCCGAGAGTCCATCCCAGACCTGGAGGAGTGCTGCCAGAATCCAGCTATCATCCCTTGGGCGCCACCTACAGGAGTTACCATAAGCCTTACTGACCCACTGCCGTTTGGTAGGTGGGTCCAACATCGCTGGTAAGCGTATGCATTCCATAACCATTGGAGTGTTTATATACTCGTCTATACACATTAGCATCTGTGTTTGCAGAGTTTCTCCACATACATCTCATGTGCAAGGATGATCTATGCCATATGATTTATTTTCTTTAACAAAGGTCTTTATCATTGTTTCACTATATTAGATTGCACCGGACTTTTTCTCACTTTATGAGTCTATTGGCTCTATTTTTTGTTAGCGCTACACATTGTGGTTATTTGCTTGTTTGACTTTGTTCGTTAGAGTGTTGGCTGCTTTCACATATATTTTCAGGATATTCACTGTACACAGTACACTATAGTATTATTGTGGATTGATTTCACCATTTTCACTTTTTGAGTTAGCGCAGTGTTTCCCTCACTCCACTCCAGGATACATGGCAGTGGTGGAGATGAAGAAGGAGGACCGCTTTGGGGGCTTCGTTCTCAGGTAAGTTATTCATAATGAGCTAGTATGCTATGCATACTAGCTCATTATGTCTTTGCCTTGCAGGGTTTATTTTTATTTTTATTTTTTTTATTGTGTCAACTTCCTCTTTAATAAAGTATTTTGAATGGCCACGGATCTTTCTTTTTTGAGACGAGAACCATGTTGAATAAACAACCCTTGTAGTACCGTTTTAAGAGCTTCCCAGTTTTGTGGTAACGCAGTCTCATCCTGTTCATGATCAGAAACAAAGTTGCCAATTGCCTCTACAATTGCCTTGTGGCAAAGTGGGTCTGACATAAGCATATCATTTAAACGACAGGACCAACTTGTGCCCCGAGTCTGGGGGGGGGGGGGGGGTGTATTGTTAAAAATACAGGTGAATGGTCAGACCAAATAAACGACCCTATTTATAAAGAGGGATTCTACTCCAGGACCTTTGGACCCAATAAAAAATAGTCTAGACTACTATAAGATTTATGTACTGATGAAAAATATGTAAAATGCCGATCTTTAGTATATAGAATCTGCCATAGAACAAGTAGCCTGTGATCAAACAATTGTTTTTTAAGGGCCTTCAACCTAGAGTAAGGAATATTGGAACTCTGGGCAGAGGTGTCCAGCTGGGGCTCTAAGGCTAAATTTAGCTCTCTTCCTATAAGAATGACACTTTCTGCAAAAAACACTAAAAGATGAAGGTAACGAGAAATTGTCGTGGTTTGATCGTGATTCGGAATATAGAAATTCGCAATTGTGAAAAGTTTATCCCACAACCGAAATTTAAGTAAAATATATCTACCATTAAGATCAGCTATATGTTCCAAATGCTGAACCGGTAAGTTTTTATGAAAAACGATGGAGACTCCTCTAGTGTTTACTAGAACATACAGGAATGCCATCAGTATTAAAATGGGTCTCCTGGAGGAGTATAATGTCTGCCCTAGCTTTGTGTAAACTGTAAAGGATTTGACCTCTTTTTGACTCATCATTAAGGCCTTTGACATTATAAGTACAAAGTTTCAATGAAGATACCGAAGAAGAACTTGTTGCCATCTTAAAACAAAAAATCTTTTGAGCTGGTAACTTCCAGTGATCTCTGCCGACTGCCATTAATTAGCACTGTTCTCAGTTCTCTTTGTAGACTAAAGCACACCTCCACCATATATTTTGGAGAAGGGGAGAGATGTTCTGAAGTTTTAACACATTCCCTCTCCTAGGATGATAATGTTGCTCCTTCATGTATACAGTATTGTGAGACAGCATGGTCCCCCTAGGACTGGAAATGTTTTAAAAGTATGAACACCAGGAGAAAATACGGGGAAAAAATGCTTGATAAAGAGATAATGACTGTAGCCACCACTACAAAGAACTGGTAAGCTACAATTTATTACATTTTTGTTTTTGGGTTTTGATACGTTTTAAGCCCTACAACATGGCACTTCCAAAACACAACCCCCCCCCCCCCCTTGTCATTTGAATGAACCAATGTTGAATCTACTTTCCTTGCCTCCTCCTTAACATCATGTTTAACTCTAAATTACAGGTGCACTTTAACATGTACTCTATGTTTAGCGGCCATCTACAACAGCAAGCTGCAGTACTCTATATAACCCCTCAGTAGACTCAAACATTTTTGCCAAGGTTAATCATTATAAGTGTATTAACAGTAGCTTAACCACTGAATTCAAACTAGCGTTATTTCAATCATGTAATGGAAATCTCCAGCTCCACGCGGCAGGGAAAGTACAGCTGTAAACATTGATGTTTTCGAAAGAGAGGAAAACTTTGATTAATCAGCTCTGGATGTGTACGCATCTGTCTTCATCAGTAAATCTAAAGCTTATTTTAAATGATTTGGACTGGGTAATGTTTTCTTTTCAAGTTTGCTTTGCTGAGACTGTTAGCATATCTGTTCCTCACAGGGAGAGAATTGTCCAAGCAAGAAAGAGTTCCTTTGTGCTTGAGGGGACCTTTCACCTCTTGTTGCAAATAAAAGTTGGCATCATGCCCAGGGTGACTGGGTCCCCTCCCTACGTCCAACTCAATTCCCTTTCTGTGAAACTGTGAAAGCTTAGAGGGAGTTTTTTCAACATAAATGCAGCAGCGAAAATGGCTCTGGCTTTTGTATTTCTCATAGAAGCTCCCTGTGTCTGTAGGCTGCAAAGAGGCTATTCATTTCATCCAGAACAAGAGCACCACAGAGAACGAAAGACAGCCTTTTTAGGGCTTTATAGCAAGGTGTATTTGTTCATGTCAGTGATAGGATTTTTAATGTGGTGTATCTCCTAACTCGCTCAGCTTAAAAAGTTGAAGAAGAAAAGAACACCATTGTGAACTAAGAGATATATCCTGCCTGGGAAGAATCGGTATCAGAGAATGCTGTGATATTTTTTTTTGTAAAGCACTAGTTCTTGGGGAAATAATTTTGTGGCCACCATTGAAACCATCACTAAGGTCAAGTGCTTCCAAGTAATACTAATTTAATATACTAAAAGGTAAATGCAAATATTTAAAGTTAACTCCAGATAAGCCATCAAATACACATATGAATTGCATGCATAAATGCATACAAAAAGATTTGGATTTTCATCCATTCCTGGCATTTCCACAGCTTTTCCACATAGAACAGATCACTTCTCCGGGCAGAAGACCAGCTGTAGTTAAAGGTGTTGTAAAGGTTTGTTTTTTTTTTTCTAAATAGGTTCCTTTAAGCTAGTGCATTGTTGGTTCACTTACCTTTTCCTTCGATTTCCTTCTAAATGTTTTTTTTCCTTGTCTGAATTTCTCACTTCCTGTTTCTCCTCAGTAAACTTCACACCATCATTCGAGCAGTGTTTAGTCAGCCAGAACAGCTTACTGAACAACTTACTGAGGAGGAACAGGAAGTGAGACATTCAGACAAAGAAAACAAAGAAAAAGAAAAACGAATTTAGAAGGGAAATCGAAGGAAAAGGTAAGCGAACCAACAATGCACTAGCTTAAATGAACCTATTTAGAAAATAAAATAAAAAACCTTTACAACCCCTTTAATTTGCAGGTATTGTCCTTCCTCCAGCCTATGACTGAACAATGAAAGGAAAAGATGCAGACTGATAAGCTTGTCTCCTTTTCACTCTGCCTTCTCCTCTTATCAGCACTGCTAGTTCTTTCTGCCTGTTTCTTCCCCTGCCAGTCAGAGCTCTGCTGTTCAGGGACTGCAAAAGGCTGATGTCATGTCAAATATGGGTACTTACCCTGCTTGGATTTAAAGCAAAGCTCTACCCAAAAGGGGAAGTTCCGCTTTAAGCACTCCTCCCCCTCCTATGCCACATTTGGCATGTACACTTTTTTTTTGGGGGGGGGGGGTGGGTTCCTAGTTTTGACTGGTACCCACTCCTGCTTTTACTCGGACCGCCTAGGTGATCCGAGTGGAAGTTCTTCTCTCCCCCTCCCTGCAATCTTCTGGGACATGTCACAGGTCCCAGAAGATAACACAACCACTCAGGAGGTGCAGCGTGACTCACGCATGTGCAGTACGCACCTGTCTGTGAAGCTGCAAGCTGTCACAGCCAGGTAACCACAGTTATAATGCCGGCACCAAGGAGAGGAGAGGGAGAGAACCGAGGGTTCGGGTGGCCGCATCACTGGATCCTGGGACAGGTGAGTGGGTTTTTATAAAAAGTCAGAAGCTATACTTTTTTGTAGTTGATGACTTTAATATAACACAGAAATGAGTGGAACTACGCTATAAAAAAAATAAAAATAAATATAATGATCTATTAAAGCATATGTAAACCCTCACGTACACCCAGTGAATTGAACAGCCTAAGATGATACACAGAGATGAAACAGATCTCCCTACATAAGTTTTACATGTATATCATCTGTTAGAAAGCACAGGTTCTGTTAGAATTCTCTCTTCCTGATTCCCCTGTAGGAGGGATTATTGCTAGACACTGTGAGAAAGTTGATTGGAGGAAAGGCACACACTCCCTCCCCACACATGCAGGGGTTGCCTGTGAATAGTTTAGCTGTGTGCTAATCTATTTATAGCAATCTCCCTTGACACACACTTCAGGCTCCCATCTCGGAGAGCTTGTCAAAATGTATCAGGCTGATAACAGAAGAAAGGAGCAGGGCAAAGCTATGGGACATAGTGCTTTAAAGAGAGATAAGAAAACACTACAGATATATGTGCCCAGCTTGAATTTCATGAATCAGGTTTATATCCACTGCATTAATGTGCATCTTGCATAGCTGCTGGGAATTCTGTTTTAAATTATACATAAACCAAGTTGCTATAATGTCATATAAGCATTTATTTAAAAATGCCTGGTGATTTTGTCATGAAGCTCCTTCAGGCATGTCCTGTTATAGGGTGACAAGGCTCTACCACTGTCTATTTGTGCACATATACACAGTGCTTTAAGAAACAAAATATTATTTAGTTAGAATTTACATATGCTTTACCTCGTTATTCACAAATTGCTCAATCCCACTATAAACAATGTGTGGATAAGTATAGTAATTTTTTTTTTATATGATCCCATATTAGCTTTTTTTACCTATATCTTTTATTATAACCACAGAGGTTTTTTATTGGGCATTTCCATCTTACATTAATATAGCAAAAACAGCAAATTTACTCAATATGATCTTATCAATCCAATAGAAAAAATCCCTAAAAACATACTTCATAATTGCAAAAAAATACCAGCACAGTATAGCACCCACCACAGCACAAGGATAGTCACAGCAGTGCCACGTTACATGGCTCTTTCTCCCCCACAGCTAGTAAACAGGAGCAATGCCTTATCACATGAACCACAAAGTAGATAGCATTACCAATACCATCTTAGTTTAGCAAAAACAGGGCTTAGGTAATTCCTTTCCTATTTTACTTGTTTAACCTGCCCTTCTAGGAATTTGGGCCTAAATTTGTGGGACCATTTCCAGTAAAGAAAAAGATCATTGATGTTGCCTATGAGTTAGTGTTGCCAGATTCATTTAACCGGTTCCCTACCGGCTCAAGTCTTTTTATGGGGGCAGAATGGCACCCCTGTGTGAAACCTTGTATTGGTACTGGGTTCCCTTTAAGCGCGTGGCCGGCAGTCGGGATCGCCACCGGCCATGAGCGATCGTGTGCACAAGAGCCAGCACAGGGATTTGTGTGTGTAAAACACACAAATCCCTGTCCTGTCAGGGGAGAGGAGACATGTCATTTGTTTCTACTAAGTAGGAACAACTATATGTCTCCTCCTCTAGTCAGTCCTCCTCTAGTCAGCCTCCTCCTTTAGTCCCCATACAGTTAGAACCTGCTGAGGGAACACCCATTTAACCCCTTGATTGCCCCCTAGCACTAACCCCTTCCCTACCAGTGACATTTACACAGTAATCAGTGCATATTTATAGCACTGATTGCTGTATAAACGTCAATGGTCCCAAAAATGTGTCAAAAGTGTCCAATCTGTCTGTCTAGTAAAAAAAATAATAATAATAATAAAAATGCCATAAAAATGCCATAAATCTTTCCCGTAGATGCTATAACTTTTGCACAATCCAATCAATATACGCTTTTTGCAATTTTTTTTACCAAAAATATGTAGAAGAATACATATCGGCCTAAACTGATATTTATTATAACAAAAAGTAAAAAATATAGTTTTTTCAAAATTGCCGCTATTTTTTTGTTTATAGCACAACAAAAAAAAAAAAAAAACGCAGAGGTGATCAAATACCACCAAAAGAAAGCTCTATTTGTGGGGAAAAAAGTATGCAAATTTCGTTTGGGTACAGTGTCGAATGGCCGCGCAATTGTCAATTAAAGCGACGCAGTGCCAAATTGTAAAATGTGCTCTTGTCAGGAAGGGGGGTAAAATCTTCCGGGGCTTCATGTGATATTGCTTAAACCTGCAGTACCAGATCCTTTCCCCAAAGCGCCACTTTACCGCCAGCGCCCGCCCGCCTCAGTGTGAAAGTAGCCTAATACTGGTCAAATGAAATTTGTCAACTTTTTTTTTAAATCATCCTTACTAATCAAACCAGCATGGTAAATCATAGTTCCTTCTTTTCCTAGGGTGACCACCTTTAAAAACAATTTGCTGAGGTTGTCACCCTTCCTTGTCCACTCCTGAGTTAGGTTACAAACAGCCATGGCAGTACACAGTGCACTGGCACCTTCTGCCGTAGTCTAGTCTATAGTCTAATCAGCAAAGGGATGTTCAGCCAACAATGGAGTGTACACAATCCCAAGGGAGATTCATCCAAACAGCTTACTGGGTGTGCAAAGTGCAGGGAAAGAAAGCATAAACAAAGTAAAAGGAACATTGCACTTTTCAACAAAAAATTAGGTGATCTCATTTTATTTACAGTGCTCTACAAAACTAAGTTTACATGTACTTTTACAAGAGTTTAGTACTTTAAATCAATTAATACTGTTTGTGAAAGATTGAGTCTTGTTTTTTCCAAAATCTACACATGTACCATTAGAGTGAACAATGCATATTTTTATAGCTGTAAGCTTTCAAAATCTAAACGTAAACTCTGAATTCAGTGTAATGATGGTTCCATTAACGATGTTGAAATCTATTTTATTCTGATAGGTACTAAAGGGCAATGAATCCACATACGTAGGTTGTAACCCATTTCATCCTTATATCTCTAACAATATGGCCTAATTGGGCTATTAAGCTTACTTAATGCCTTTGCAGTCTTGTGGTGTTCTCCGTATTCTGTATACAAAAGATTCAAAGACTGAGTATCCATAGTAAGGGATAACTCCTCTACAAATATTTTCTGTTTATCTTATGAGAATACTGAAATATGCCGCGTACACACGAAGGGACTTTTCCCGGCGGACCTAGTCCAGCGGACAATCCGCCGGACTTTCCAGCTGGCTTCGCCGGACTTTCCGAGCGTGTGGACTTGCCCACACACGCCCGGACTTCTCCGGCGGACAATCCGCTGGACAAAGTCCGCGGGACTTTTGAAAATGAACGGACTTGCCCACACACGGAGCAGTCCGTTCATTTCGAACGTAACTTCAGGTACGTAGCTAGCGTAGGCAGTAAATGCCGGCGCGCTAGCTCCGTCACCTGGCATGGATTTAAAGGGAATCCCCACGCCGAAAAACGGCGTGGGGGTCCCCCCCAAATCCATCTCAGACCCTTATCCGAGCACGCAGCCCGGCAGGCCAGGAAAGGGGTGGGGACGAGCGAGCGCCCCCCCCTCCTGAGCCGTACCAGGCCGCGTGCCCTCAACATGGGGGGTGCCCTGGGGAAAGGGGGGCCGTGCGGCCCCCCCCACCCCAAAGCACCTTGTCCCCATGTTGATGAGGACAAGGGCCTCTTCCCGACAACCCTGGCCGTTGGTTGTCGGGGTCTGCGGGCGGGGGGCTTATCGGAATCTGGGAGCCCCCTTTTATAAGGGGGCCCTCAGATCCCGGCCCCCCACCCTATGTGAATGAGTATGGGGTACGATGTACCCCTACCCATTCACCTAAGGTGTAAAATGTAAAGTAAAAAAAACACACACACTTTTGAAAAAATATTTTATTGCACTGCTCCGGGGGTCTTCTTCCGTCTTGGGGGTCTTCTCGCCGGACTCCTCCGCCATTTACCAAGCTCTTTTACCGAGCGGAGAAGTCCGGCTACCTTCTTCCTCGTCGCCGCCGTCGTCTGGGGGTCTCGATCCGCCTTCGGGGGTCTTCCGGGGTCTCTTCTGTTCTTGCGGCGGTCGTCGCTTTCTGCGCCGCCTTCTTCTTCTTCCGCCTTCTTCTTCTTCTTCTTCTTCTTCCGATGTTGACACGTCGCTCTCTCTGGCCGGAATGGCAGAGCCGCGCTGTGCTGGGACTTATATAGGGACATGGGGACAGGGTCACATGCTCATGTCACATGGTGACCCCGCCCCCTTGTGATGTCACAGTCCCGGAGGATGCTGGGACTGTGACATCACAGGGGGCGGGGTCACCATGTGACATGAGCATGTGACCCTGTCCCCATGTCCCTATATAAGTCCCAGCACAGCGCGGCTCTGCCATTCCGGCCAGAGAGAGCGACGTGTCAACATCGGAAGAAGAACAAGAAGAAGAAGAAGAAGAAGAAGGCGCCGGCGGCGCGGAAAACGACGACCGCCGCAAGAACAGAAGAGACCCCGGAAGACCCCCCGAAGGCGGATCGAGACCCCCAGACGACGGCGGCGACGAGGAAGAAGGTAGCCGGACTTCTCCGCTCGGTAAAAGAGCTTGGTAAATGGCGGAGGAGTCCGGCGAGAAGACCCCCAAGACGGAAGAAGACCCCGGAGCAGTGCAATAAAATATTTTTTCAAAAGTGTGTGTGTTTTTTTACTTTACATTTTACACCTTAGGTGAATGGGTAGGGGTACATCGTACCCCATACTCATTCACATAGGGTGGGGGGCCGGGATCTGAGGGCCCCCTTATAAAAGGGGGCTCCCAGATTCCGATAAGCCCCCGCCCGCAGACCCCGACAACCAACGGCCAGGGTTGTCGGGAAGAGGCCCTTGTCCTCATCAACATGGGGACAAGGTGCTTTGGGGTGGGGGGGCCGCACGGCCCCCCTTTCCCCAGGGCACCCCCCATGTTGAGGGCACGCGGCCTGGTACGGCTCAGGAGAGGGGGGGGGCGCTCGTTCGTCCCCACCCCTTTCCTGGCCGGCCGGGCTGCGTGCTCGGATAAGGGTCTGAGATGGATTTGGGGGGAACCCCCACGCCGTTTTTAGGCGTGGGGAGTCCCTTTAAATCCATGCCAGGTGACGGAGCTAGCGCGGCGGCATTTACTGCCTACGCTAGCTACGTAACCTGAAGTCACGTGCTAAATGAACGGACTTGCCGATGAGCGGCAAGTCCGTTCATTTAAAAAGTCCGGCGGACTAGCCTACTAACGGCGGGATTGTCCGCCGGACTGCCAAGTCCAGCGGATAATTTTAAAACCAAACTTAAAACTTTGGTCCGCCGGACTTTGGCGCCAAAAAGTCCGCCGACGCCCACACTCGAGGGGATTGTCCGCTGGACTTGAGTCCAGAGGATAATCCCGCGGGATTGTCCCTTCGTGTGTACGCGGCATTAGAGAATTCATTAATCCTTGTTGGTTGGCATTCTAACTGAATTTTAGCATAATTTTCTAAGTTTTCTAAGACAAACAATAGTACAGAGACAGGGAACAAGCCATGCACTAAACCCACAACAGTAAAATCAGTCTGTATATGCAGTAAAGCAGGCTAGTTATACTCACGGTGGAACCTAAGGGGATCATCCTCTGCTTCAAAAAAGAGTATTTATTTTTTTTTTCATTTCCTGATAGTACAGAGACAGGGAACAAGCTGCACATGATCAGCACAGGGCCAATTTTTTTTTTTTTTGTGAGAATGCATGTGATCAGCACAGGGCCAGCACTGTCCAGACAGAGGGAATTTTACTTCACCAACTTAGACTATTGTGTTCTGATCCATCACATATATAATTCAGATTAAAAAAACATTGAACTAAAGGCTGTAATGTAACAAAATTGGTAAAAAGCCAAGGCGGTGAATACTTTTTCAGGGCGCTGTATAGTAAATGCAGGGTCCTGGGTTTAGTAACACTTTAAGTTTGTTTCCTAAATAGTTAAACAAAAAGCCTGGGACAATAATGTGGATCTTTCCCAAATTATTTATAATTTAAAGTTTGGTCATAGTTACTTTTAAATTAAACATTTACCAAATTAATGTATTACATTTATTTGCTTTGTTGATAGTCATAGTAATCTTAGATAGTAATCTTTACACCTCTGGAGTAGGGATGAGCCGAACACCCCCGGGTTCGGTTTGCACCAGAACCTGCGAACGGACCTAAAGTTCGTGCGAACATTAGAACCCTATTAATTACAATGGACGCGAACGTTCAAAATCAAAAGTGCTCATTTTAAAGGCTAATATGCATGTTATTGTCATAAAAAGTGTTTGGGGACCTGGGTCCTGCCCCAGGGGACATGTATCAATGCAATTTTTTTTTTTTAAAACGGCCGTTTTTTCAGGAGCAGTGATTTTAATAATGCTTAATGTGAAACAATAAAGTGTAATATTCCTTTACATTTCGTACCTGGGGGGAGTCGATAGTATGCCTGTGAAGGGGCGCATGTTTCCCGTGCATACAACTGTCCCTGCACAAAGTGTCATTTTTGCAGGAAAAAAAGCTATTTTAAAATCACTCGCGGCTAATGAATTGTCGGCTCCCATAATACAGAGAACAGTCATTCATTGAAAGTCATTGATAAAAAAAAAAAAGTCATTTGATAAAAAAAATAAAAAATAAAAATTTAAAAAAAAGCGTGGGGGTACCCCCAAATTCAATTACCAGGCCCTGGATTTTAAGGGAACCCTGGCCAAAAAGAAATGGTCCCCATGACGTCCCCGTGCGTCAGAGGGGGGCAGGGTCACCAGGTGGCCCCGCCCTCCATTATAAAAGACCTGTCAGACACAGCGAAGCCTCACACAGCGGGAGCCTCTCATTGCGCGGATCGGCCCAAGAAGAGACACCGACGCCGTGGAAGAAGATGCCGGACGGAGAAGACCAGAGCAAGAAGAGAAGCGGATCGGAGGAAGAAGAGGATGGAAGAAGATGCCGGAAGGAGAAGATGAAGAAACCGAAGGATGAAGAAAGGAAGAAGGAAGAAGACCAGAAGAAAGATGATCAAAGAATATTTTAAATAAAGGATTTGTCAAAGACCGTCTCCTGTCATTTTTACAATTTTTGTCACTTTTTTGGTGAAATGGTAGGGGTAATTGTGTACCCCCTTACCATTTCACACAGGGGGGGCCGGGATCTGGGGGTCCCCTTGTTAAAGGGGGCTTCCAAATACCGATAAGCCCCCCACCCGCAGACCCCCACAACCAATGGCCAGGGTTGTGGGGAAGAGGCCCTTGTCCTCATCAACATGGGGACAAGGTGCTTTGAGGGGTCACAGACCCCCAAAGCACCCTCCCTCTGTTGAGGGCATGTGGCCTGGTACAGTTCAGGAGGGACTCCTCGCCCCCCCTCTTTTCCTGTGGCCTGCTCAGGTTGCGTGCTCGGATAAGGGTCTGGTGTGGATTTTTGAGGGGGACCCCACGCCATTTATTATTTTTTTATCAATGACTTTTTTTTTTATCAATGACTTTTTTTTATCAATGACTTTCAATGAATGACTGTTCTCTGTGTTACGGGATCCGGCAATTCATTAGCCGCAGATGGCTGCATTAGATGACACAACAGGCCAGAAGGGTAAAGGTGGTTTAATGTGATACTGCAATGCTGTTCTATCAGCACGCACACACTACACTAATCCCCAGAATCACAGCAGATAATGTCAGACTCAGCAGAATGAATAATGTCACTGATACCTTCATGTTCCTAACGCCGGAACACACTACATGAGGCCGCCGGGCACGGCGGCCTTATATAGTGTGGGGCGTGTACTAAACCTAAACCTGTATTAACCCCCTGAGCTATAATTGGCCACAGGCATCCTGCCTGTGGCCAATTATTGCTCTCCTCGCCGCTGGCTCTATGGATTGGCCAAGCATGCGGGGTCACAGTGCATGCTTGGCCAATCATCAGCCAGCAATGCACTGCGACTGGCGCAGTGCATTGTGGGCCGTTCGCATCACACCAAATTTGATGCGAACGGCCCAAATAGTTCTGGGCTCGACGAGCGGTCGAACGCCCGATGTTAGATTCGAACATGGGTTCGAATCGAACACTGGGCCCATCCCTACTCTGGAGGAATGTTTCCAAAAAAAACAACAATAGTATGGGCTAAACAAGACAATTTCTCAGGGTCCCTTTTGTCGAATTGTCTGCCTCATGACATAGCCAAAAATGTAATCATCTAAAGCATTGTATTACTAACTCTTTTCCATGTGCACAGGACAGTGATTATAAAAGACGAAAACCAAGTTTAGGTCAATTGAGAATACAAAATAGAATAAAATGCAATCAAACTAAGAGAGATTGGAAACAGTGACAAATATTATAACAAAATGCTGCACTAATTCTTATCACTACAATACTAAAGCAATATTCGCCATAAATAAATAAGTGTGTGATTAAATAATTATGTAATTGACAAACGTCAAAAGTGATAATACTCCACATAACGTCCCAATATTATGTGAAAAAATTATTCCAAGATGAAAAAAATTTGTGCATATCCAAAAACAAAAGTAAAAAGAATGTATCCAGGGCGTGGCCTGGAGCTGCATGGAGTAGGGTGTGCAGAGTGAGAGCTCCTCCGTCCGAGCCTACATACCTATCTCTACATCACTCCTTCCGGGGTTATCCCCCCTCAGAGAATAATAGGACACCTGAGCACCAGGGAACTTAACCTACGCCCGTCCACTGACTACATCCACCGCAACCATAGTCGCCCCGTCCGAAAACAGAGAGTCTCCGAACTAAGGCCGCACACAAGAAGTTGGCGACAGAATACCGCACACGAGGGCTCAGAGACGGAGCTAGGAGACAAGGGAGACGAAGATGGCGCCGTACCAGGCCCTTCATTGGCGCCGGAACGAGCAAGCAGGCTCACAGGAGGTAACAGCAAAGATCATCCTGGAAGCAGTCTCCCTCTGCCAAGCGACACTCACCTATAAGATAGTGGAGGTGAAGGTCGAGATTCCAGTCTCTCTTATCCTGGCAGGACATCCAGAAGTGAGGGACCGGACCGCCGAGACAGAAACGGTGGGTGTAAAGTACACGTGGAAGCAAGAGCGGCTACAGATTGCTACCACCCCTGCAAGGTCACCACAGAGATCAGTAGCATCCAGCACCAGCTCAGCGTCGTCCTGCACAAGCAGGACGACATGGAGAATAGACTCAGGAGGTGATTAACTCTCGCTTTGGTTGGCATGCCGGAGCGCGT
>CM053027.1:108780616-108907666 GCA_028564925.1 Lithobates sylvaticus
GTATAACACCAAAGTACAAAAGTATCATTGGAAGGCCTTTGTGAAAGAGCCTGACCCTGTATATTTACCATTTAACTATGACAGCATAGAAACAGTATCATGAATATTATAAAAAGATAAACAGGAGGATGGAGAAAAGAGGGAAGGGAACGTTTTCATAAAGATAACATAAAGATGGCTTCAGGGACAAACCTTCAGTACAACCATTCTAGTTTTTTCAACCTTTGACTTAATCCATAAATACTGAATGTAGCAATTACAGATACATTACAATCTATATAAACCTCAAAACAAAAAAGTGCCATATTACAACTTACCAATCATTAGGTGATTGCTACATTCGTTTTGCTTATTCAGGTTTTATTTTTTTTTTCTTCCTTTTATTTTTAGCTGGGAATCTTACCAAGAACACTGTTCTCTCACTCCTCTGTTGTATTTATGAAGGGGCAATGGTTGCCACCTGAGCTGGAATACAGTATATACAGTACGTCCATCTTTGTTCATGTCCATTGGGGGGGTGAGGAGATTAATAGTTCACAGAAGAAAAATTAACAACATTGTTTAAAGCTTCGAGTTCAACTCGCAGGAAGTGACAAGGGCACTGAATTTCTTCAGAGGATAAGCAGGCATTTTTTTCAAAAAATTTTGTTAGCCAGAAAAATGAAAAAAGGAGAGATGTTCTCTAGTCCTAACATGCTTCTTCCCCTAGGTCAGGGGTCTCCAAACTGCGGCCCAAGGGCCAGATGTGGCCCTTTGCTTGCCTGTATCTATCGCTTGGGGCACTATTCCTCCCACTGACACCAGCAATGGGGCACCATTTCTTCCACTTATACCAATGATGGAATACTACTTCTCCTACTAATACCAATAATGGGGCACTACCCCTCCTACTGACCACCAACCCTGAGGCCATATTTATTCTCACTGATGCTGGGCCCAGGACATTTTCTACCCCCACTGGCCACAATCCGGCCCTCCTAAAGTCTGAAGGACAGTAGACTGGCCCTTTGTTTGAAAAGTTTGGAGACCCCTTATCTAGGTGATACAGTATAGTAAGTCAGCATGGTCATCCTAGGACAGGAAATGTGTTACTTTAATGTGAACTACCTTTGCTTTATGCTAAAGCAGATTTGTTTCCTTTTTCAGGTACATACCTTGGATGTTTTACAGAAAATGTGGAAGATAGGACTCTCAAAGCCACAGTGTTCTACGATCTAAGAAAAATGACGATAGGTCATTGTCAGAGTGCCTGTGCAGAAAGGTAACCTTCAGCTATACTTTTACTGTGTAAATATCGAGTAAAGCTTGCCATTAAAAAACTGTTTTCCAATAGCATCACTCCGTGGCTGGCCAATCCAGTGAAATGTTACTTTATGGTGAAGTTATGCTTTATTTTGGCCAGTGAAGGAGTGACACCCATTAGGGAAAGAAAGTTCCACCTTGGGGATTCTGTCACTCGCCAAATCAGATTTAAAGGAAAAAAGAAAAGGGGATCACTTCTTATGCCGCATACACATGATCGGAATTTCCGACAACAAAACCGTGGATTTTCTTCCAAAGGATGTTGGCTCAAACTTGCATACACATGGTCACACAAATGTTGTCGGAAATTACGAACATAAGAACGTGGTGGTGTACAAGACATACGACAAGCTTCTTGATTCCCAGCATGCGTGAGCTTTTGTGAGGCAGACTTGTGTACACGCGATCACTTTCCGACAATAAGTGAAGTTGGCGGAAAATTTGAGAACCTGCTCTCAAACATTCGTGGCCAGAAATTCCGACAGCAAATGTTCGATGGAGTATACACATGGTCGGACTTTCTGACAATAAGCTCACATCGAATACTTCCCGTCGGAAAGTCCGACCGTGTGTAGGCGGCATAAGAGTAGCTATATCGTCAAAGGGTACAAAAAAATAATTTATTCTGCTCACCTGACATACAAGTGCCTGTGACAATCAGCTTGGAGACTCGGATAGAGGAGGAAAATGGTATACAAAAGAAGACTTGAGACCAAGTAACATCTCCTAATAAAGGTTTACTACACTTGTAAATCAGGTGAGGAGAATAAACCTGTTTTTGTACCCTTTGACTATACGGCTAGTCGGCTACTTTTAGAAGCCCACCCCCTTCAGATTGGTTTCGTCTGTTTATGAGAAATCCTGTGTGTAGCATTTAATCATTAAAAAGCCTAGCCTACTCTATCCTACTGAAGTATCTGTATATGTATCTGTATTGTTGGAATATCTCAGACTGACTTTCCTAGAGCTCCCTTACATTGGGACCAAATCAGATTTGCCAGTGTGACATGGCACTTAAAGCAAAGCTGTGCATTGCCTTTGTAACATATAATGGCAGCCTCTCCCCTCCCAACAGCATATATTCACATTAATTGTGCTCCCCTGCCACTCCAATTAGTCTATAAGAGTGAAGAAAGATTTGTGGTATTTCTTGGTATGAGGGAGCATGTGACTAGCAACCCTTTCTAATACAAGACAGTGCTGGTGCTTGGTGATATATGAGCAGAGTTATTACAGCAGCCACACGGAGCGACAGGAGAATGAAGGAAAGGTACGTATATGCAGCTGGTAGGGTCAGCTTTAAGGTTGTCCTGTTGCTTCAAGTTGTGTGGGCAGAGAACAGGCTCATTTTAATCTGGCTGCTATAAATGTCTTTATTGAGAGCCCAAGGAACCTAAAATCCTGGGGTCATCTATAATGCAAATTGTGACCAGAATTAATTGAGTCACTGTTCAGGACACCAAAATCCTTCTGCCTGTGATTTTTATTGGTCATTGAGTCCCCCCAATCCTATTGTTGGTCAGTAGTAAGCTAGAATAATCAAATTATTCGATGCAACCTCATCTTTTAGATTTTACCAAAAGGTTTGCTAATAGGCTGCTAGGCCGGAGATTGGGGCTATCCCACGGGAGCCTGGCTGCTAGGCTGTCTGAGGCAGTGGCGGCTGGTACTCAACATTTTTGGGGGGGCGCAAACAAACTGAAAAATTCAGAAAAAAAAAACCATCAATCGCAGCTGCTTTGCCATCAAATGCAGCCACTGTGCCCTTCAAACGCAGCCACTGTGCCCATCAAATGCAGCCACTGTACCATCAAACACAGCCACTGTGCCGACAAACGCAGCCACTGTGCCCATCAATCGCAGTCACTGTGCCATCAAACGCAGCCACTGTGCCCATTAATTGCCACCACTGTACCATCAAACGCAGCCACTGTGCCCATTAATTGCCACCACTGTACCATCAAACACAGCCACTGTGCCATGAAACAGAGCCACTGTGCTCATCAATTGCCGCCACTGTGCCATAAAACACAGCCAATGTGCCCATCAAATGCAGCCACTGTGCCATCAATTGCCGCCACTGTGCCCATCAATTGCCGCCACTGTGCCCATCAATTGCCGCCACTGTGCCCATCATATGCAGCCACTGTGCCATCAAAAGCTGCCACTGTGCCATCAAACGCAGCCACTATGCCCATCAATTGCTGCCACTGATCCTTTAAACGCAGCCATTGTGCCATTAAGCGCAGCCACTGTACCCATCAAACACAGCCACTGTGCCATATCAAATGCTGCCACTGTGCCATCAAATGCTGCCACTGTGCCCCATCAAATACAGCTGCTGTGCCCATCTTATGCAGCCACTGCGCCCCATCAAATGCAGCCTCACTGTGCCCCATCAAATGAAGCCTCACTGTGCCCCATCAAATGCAGCCTCACTGAGTTGCATACTTGCTTACCGTACAGGCAGCTCCACTCGGGCCGTTCGTTCCATGGAGCTGCCAACATCACTTCCGGTTTCCCTCTGGAACAGGGAGACCAGAAGTAGCCTCTTAACTTTAACAACAAAGCTTTGAAATGGAATGCACCACAAAGCAGGTCAAAAGCCTGCAAATGAAGCACCTCGTCTGCAATCTCGTGATTGAATTGACGTGGCGCCTCCCATAGTGCACTGTGTCTGGCGCCCGAACACTTTCGCCCCCTTCCTTCCCAGACCAAATTTCAGCTTTCAGCGCTCTTGTACTTTCAATGACTATTGCTCAGTAATGCTACACTGTACCCAAATTCAATTTTTATAATTTTTTTTTCGCACAAATAGCTTTCTTTTGGTGGTATTTATTCAGGACTCCGTTTTAAATTTTTTGGTATATAAGCGAAAAAAGAGCGGAAATTTGGAAAACAAACAATATTTTCTTTATTCTATTTTAAAAGAAATCCAATAAAATCGAATTTTGTCATAATTGTAAGCCAAAATGTATTCTGCTACATGTTTTTGGTAAAAAAAATCCTGTTAAGTGTATAATAATTGGTTTGTGTGATCATGGACAGATGTACGCAAATGATCATTGGGACATGTGATTGTACTGTTATATATGTGGGGGACGTGTGTTTTGGGGATCATTACTATGTGGGGATATGTGTTTTGGGGACATGTGTTTTAGGGACATGTGTATTTACTTTGTGTTCACTGTGTGTCTTACATTGTGGGGACACTAGGTTGGTGATCAGTGAGTAAAAAGCTGTAAAAAACAGCTCATACTCACTGATCAACAGCCGGCTGCAGAGATCCGCTCTCCTCACCGACAACTTCCGTGTGAGGAGAGGAGAGCCGATCGCCTAGCAACTGGCTCTCTGTTTACATCACATGATGGCTGTGATTGGATATGGCTGTCATGTGATCAGAAGGGCCAATCACGGAGCCCTCCTGCCGATATGAGATGCGCCGTGTCTGTATGACAAGAACGCATTGGGATTGCGCTGCTGCATGGGCACGCACATGCGACACCCCCTCCTTCTGAGGGGCATTCCTGAACGTCCACTCAGAAGGAAAGAGCACCCACCCAGCCGTACGTATGCAGTGGCTGGGTGGGAAGTGGTTGAAGAACATTTTTTTCTATTTTTTCTTTTCAAAAATTTTTATTGGTAACAAACAAGTGCGATACATAAACAGTAACAGTTTAGCTTTCCAAAAAGTGCATACAGAGTACTCAGTAATGTACATAAAGATAACGTATTGGTGCAATAAAAGGTGCCCAAACTGGGAGGGCATAAGTGCACGTATGGAAATAGGTAGATACAAAGTTGAAAACGAAATTGGGCCAGGGCCCACAGTAACAGGATACATGAATTAGGGGTAGTACTCTATGAGAGTGAGAATAGGCTGTCAGCCAAACAAGTCTTAACAGAACAAAACGCTACCTTGAGTTTAGGGAGGAGAGAGGAGGAGGAGGCTAGTAAAGGGGAAGTATAGAAGAAGTTTGGGGAGAGAAGAAATAGGTAGGAGGAAAGGAGGGAAAAGGTGGGTCGGACAGCACACGCAAGGCAAGTAGCTAGATCTAGCTACTGAGGGTATTTGTATGGAGTTACGGTTCCATTAGCGTACTGTCGAATCCTAGCGGCAGGAAATAATTAACCCAGGGGTGCCATACTTTTAGGTGCTTGGGGATCTTGTCCAAGATGGTGGCCTCAATTTTGCTATGGATCATTGCTTGGGTAACCCTGTTTTTAGTTTCAGTTACATGGAGTGTAGGGGTTTTCCAGGCTTTTGCGATGGTTTGCTTGGCGGCTGTAGTGAGTTGTAATGTGAGCCGGGTTTGTGCCCTGGTGAAGTGATTCGGGAGGAAATTTAGAAGAGCCAGAAGCGGGTCAGGGGAGAGTTTTTCTTGGGTTAGTGTGGAGATCATCTGGAATATTGCTGTCCAGAAGCATTTCACTATAGGGCATGTCCACCATATGTGCAAGTGAGTGCCTCGTTCGCCGCAGTTTCTGAAACAGTTAGGAGAGTATGATGGGAGAAACTTGGCAATCCTGGCCGGGACCAGGTACCATCGCATCAGGACCTTATAGCTGGCTTCAAGTGCAACAATATTTTGGGATGATATCTTGGTATTGGACCAAATGGTAGACCATTCATCCGCATCCAGCTCCTTAGAAAGGTCGCTGGACCATTGTTGGGCATAGAGTGGAAGAGCACCAGGTGCAGAGGTGAGATATGAGTAAAGGTCCGATATAATACCTGGGGCGTGGGGGTCCGAGTCGCACATCTTCTCGAATACAGATAGGGGGCCTAACACAAAGCCAGATCCCAAGACTGTCTGTAAGAAGTGAGTTATTTGTAAGTAACGGAAATATTCCCTATTAGGGAGTTGCGTCTTGGATTGGAGGGCTACGAACGTTTTTATAGTGTTTCCTACAGCTAGGTCCCATATGCGACTCAGGCCCAGACGCCTCCAGGTTTGGAAAGAGAACAGTTCGGAGGAGGCTGGGTAGAATTGAGGATGATCTAGGAGGGAGAGAAGCGGGGAGTGGGAGGACATCAATTTGAATGAGGTTCGTAATCTATCCCAGAGTCTTATGGAGTGGAGGGTAATAGGGTTAGATATGGGTCCTCTTAATGAGGCTGGTAGCCATAGGACATTAGAGATTGGGGGGGGGGGGCATGGGGTGGTGCGCCCCCTGAAGGCCTATCCAGAAGCAAGAAAGCAGCACAGGGTTGGGATTGTGACTTGCAGTCCAACCAAAAGTGACAGTCCTGCCGGCCGGAGAACATGGCAGCGGTCAAAGGTAGAACGGAAGCTGTTGCCACTAAGGGACCAACCACCTTATTACCAGGGACCACAGTGAGTAACTGAAGTGAGTAACGGAGCAGTATTCTCACCGAATGGGCACGGTTGTGTTAGAAACTGTTAAAGACTGTTGCCATAGGAGACAGCATTCCTGCATGTGCAGATGTGGCTTCTTGTTGGAGGCCTTTCCGTGCATGGCTGTCTTCCTATTGAAGTCTCTGTGTCTGCCAACTGAACTTGCAACTACTCAAGGGTGTACTGGCCCTAACCCTCTTTCTCCCATAAAAGTTTGTAAGAGAAATAAACATCTCTTTTGCATTCAAGAAGTGTCTGGCACCCAATAACTTTATCCATCTTGCAGCCACTATGACTCACAAACCACCACATACAGAAGGATGTCAGCTATCTCTGGCCCTGGAGGTTCTCATTAGACTGAAGGAGGCAGGAGACCTTGCTACATAAAGGTTTGATAAACATGTACACTATTATCATGTTACATATTCTCTAGGGCAGGGCTTCCAAGCCAGGGTTTCATGGAACCAGAGCCGATCCGCCCTATACATAAAGGTTTGATAAACATGTACACTATTATCATGTGACTTAAAAATATTGCAACTACCATTGTTTTATTCTCTAGGGCAGGGCTTCCCAGCCAGGGTTTCATGGAACCCAGAGGTTGCTAGGGGTTCCTTGAGCAAAAAGCAATGTCTGCATCTCAGATAAGTTTCACCTGACACCATTGATCTTTTTAGCTGTCTTTATGCACACCGGACCTTTTATTTAACTCTCCTAGAAGCCAGCAGCATTTTTTCTGAGAAAATGCCTGACCCAATCTTTTAGGAGCTTTTACAGGCAGCATGCTCTTGGGCGTTAATTTATTTCATTGGCAATAATAAATGTATTCTGGCTAGGGAATGAATTAATGCTCAAGCTCTAGCTTTTAGATGCTTTTAGCTGCTGTTAGCAGCTTTTAATAGCGTCTAGCGTTTTTTCTGCCCAAACTTTGCTGCTCCTGGACGCATTGGCAGTGTTTTTTTTTTTTTTCCTGCCTCTATAAGCCTCTAAAAGCTTCTAAAAGCTATAGTGTGCATGGACACATAGAATAACACGGAGAGGTGTTTATAAGCTACTAAAAAAAAAAGGTCTGATGCTGCTAAAAGCCCCTATGTGCATGGGGCTTAAGGGTGTAATGCCCTGTACACACGGTCGGAAATTCCGACGGAAAAAGTCTGATCGGATTATGTTGTCGGAAAATCCGATCGTGTGTGGGCTCTATCGAATTTCCGACGGAAAAAGTTTTAGAGCAGGATCTAAAATTTTCTGACAACAAAATCCAATCAGACTTTTTCTGATCGCGTGTAGAGAATTCTGACGCACAAAGTGCCACGCATGCTCAGAAAAAATTTGGAGACGAAAGCTATTGGCTATTGGCCTCTACATAGTCCCGTGGTACATGTTGTATGTCACCTCGTTCTGAACGATCGGATTTTCGACAACTTTGTGCGACTGTGTGTATGCAAGACAAGTTTCGGCCAGAATCAGTCGGAAAAAATCAGACGTATTTTGTCGTCGGAATGTGTGACCGTGTGTACAGGGCATAAGTCTTTCCAGTAACTACAAGTGTAAAGAGCATTCATCCCACAGTCCATCACACTAATATATCATGAATTGTAGCTATAGTCATTTTTAGTAGGGGTTCCCTCAGATGGGAAAGTTTTTTTCAAGGGTTCCTCTGTGTTGAAAAGGTTAAGGAAGGCTGCTCTAGGGTCTTTCAGAAAACATCATGATATTTAGTGAATGCAAATACCCTGGAGAGCAAAATGATGGTAATTGCAATTATTTTTAAGTCATATGATATTAACGGAGGTTTATCAAATCTTTACATTAGTAAAATTACACTAAAGTTCATTTTTGTGCACAGGGGCCAATGGCTCCCTCTGCTCTCCTGTAGGACAGAGCAGTGGAGACCAGGAAGAAGGAGCAGTGGTGCTGCAACCAGGACACTGCTGGATCAGTTTTGACTTTAGGACTACTTTTAACTAATTTTCAGGCCGGACATGTACATTTTAACATGCTTGCAAAGACTGAAAAATGGCTGTGGTAGAAAGGTGATTACAATCTTCATTCTAATGTTAAACCAAGAGTTATAGCAGAATTTAGAATAATAAATTAATAAAAAAGTGGTATTCACAGGAAAAAAAAAAGTAATAGTATCAGGGAACTGTCAGATTAGATTTACATAAATTATTACACTGTATGAGGATAGCATATGGGTTTATAACAATTCCTATTTTTTATTACAAATAAATAAAGCATGCTGTGTCCATCTGCATAATTTCACATTTCTTAGTTACCGACTAATTTGTTTCTATATAATTTTTTTTTTAACAGAATTCCAGTGATCGGTAATACATATAGTTAACATTTTGTTACTGGCAGTTGATATTTCTTCCTACAGTGCCTTGCAAAAGTATTCACCCGCCTTTGCATTTTTTTGTGTTTTGTTGCCACACAACCTGGAATTAATATGGATTGTTTGAGGATTTGCATCATTTAATTTACAGAACACGCCCACAACTTTGAAGATGTTTTTTTTTTTAAATTGTGAAGCAAACAACAAATAGGACAAAATAACTGAAAAAGTCAATGTGTATAACTATTCACCCTCCTAAAGTAAATACTTTGTAGAGCCACCTTTTGTGGCTATCACAGCTCCAAGTCACTTTGGATAAGTCTCTATGAGCTTGCCACATCTTACCACTGGGATTTTTGCCCATTCCTCCTTGCAAAACCTGCTCCAGCTCTTTCATGTTGGATGGTTTGCGCTTGTGAACAGCAATCTTTAAGTCTGACCACATATTTTCTATTGGATTGAGGTTTGGGCTTTGACTAGGCCATTTCAACACATGTTTCCCCTTAAACCACTCAAGTGTTGCTTTAGCAGTGTGTTTGGGGTCATTGCCCTGCTGGAAGGTGGACCTCTGTCCTAGCCTCAAATCACACACAGAGTGGTACAGGTTTTGCTCAACAATATCCCTGTATTTATCACCATCCATCTTTCCCTCAACTCTGACCAGTTTCCTAGTCCCGACTGCTAAAAAACTTCCCCACAGCATGGGGATGATGTTCTTTGGGTTATGTGATGTGTTGAGTTTGTGCCAGACATAGAATTTTCTTTGATGGCCAAAAAGTTCAATTTTAGTCTCATCAGACCAGAGCACCTTCCTCCATACATTTTGGGAGTCTCCCACATGCCTTTTCGCAAACTCAAAACGTGCCATTTTGTTTTTTGCTGAAAGTAATGGCTTTCTTCTGGCCACTCTGCCATAAAGCCCAACTCTATGGAGCGTACGGCTTATTGTTGTCCTATGTACAGATACTCCAGTCTCTGCTGTGAAACTCTGCAGCTCCTCCAGGCTTACCTTAGGTCTCTGTGCTGCCTCTCTGATTAATGCCCTCCTTGCCCGGTCTGTGAGTTTTGGTGTGCGGCCGTCTCTTGGCAGGTTTGCTGTTGTGCCATGTTCTTTCCATTTGGTTATAATAGATTGATGGTGCTTCTAGGGATCATCAAAGATTTGGATATTTTTTTATAACCTAACCCTGACTTGTACTTCTCAACAACATTGTCCCTTACTTTTTTGGAGAGTTCCTTGGTCTTCATGGCAGTGTTTGGTTAGTGGTATCTCTTGGTTAGGTGGGGCCTTTCAAAAGGTGTGTATATTTAATGACAGATCATGTGACACTAAAGCCTCATACACACGATCGGACCGTGGACCAACTTTCCTGTGGATTTTTGTCCAAAGGGCGTTGGCCCCAAGTTGGTATTGCATACACACGGCAGGACTTTTGTCAGCCAACTTTCACCAAATCACTTGGTTTTTCTGCTCTTTACCACCACCTTTGGTCAACTTCTGTATTGTTGTCTGATCTTTTGCATTGGTTCTGCATTGGTTTGTACAAAAGTCCGTTGGTTTTGTGTACACACGGTCGGACTTTGGTCCATCGGACTTTTGTTGGCAGAAAGTTGGTCCGTTCGCACAGCAAACAAAAGTCTGATAAAACCAGGAAAAAGTTGGTCCGATGGAGCGTACACACGGTCGGATGTTGGTCCAAAACAGCTAATTTGCATGTTGGTTGTCAAAAAGTCAGATCGTGTGTACGGCCTTTAGATTGCACACATGTGGACATCATTTCATTAATTATGTGACTTTTGAAGGTAATTGGTTGCACCAGAGCTTTTTATGGGCTTTGTAACAAAGGGGGTGAATACATATGCACATGCCAATTATCATTTTTTTATTTCTGAAAAATAGTTTTATGTATTTATTTTTCTAATTTTACTTCACCAACTTAGACTATTGTGTTATGATCCATCACATATAATTCAGATTAAAAAAACATTGAACTAAAGGCAGTAATGTAACAAAATTGGTAAATAGCCAAGGGGGGTGAATACTTTTGCAAGGCACTGTATATGTGAATTCTAAAATGTATTTCTAACTAAAGAAGAACTCAAAGCTAATCAGAAAGCAGGGCTTTGTCTCACACAGAGGTGTCACTAAATATATCCAATTATGAATTTTACCAACTATACAGATTTTCAGTTATTTTGTCATTCTAAAAAGAAGATACATTTGCTTTGTGATGTCTCATTTCCACGTTTAATAAAATTCTGAACCCAAAAGACTAGAGCTCTTGGCTGATCTCTTAAACTATACATACCCATATTGTATATTCCAATTTAATACATGTGTTGTATGAGGGTCTGCCTGAATGGAAAAACGTTGAATGATTTCTTTAGGTAGGTCTTCATATTTCATAGCTGTTGATAAATCTAGCATACAGTAGAGTGGGCAATTAGAATGTACCTATGTGGTCAGCCTAAAGTGACTATGTAAAAGAAAAAAAACACAAAAATGTTTAAACAATGACTTTCTTGCAAATAAAAGACTAAATACATGTGCAGTCGATCTTTGCTCTCTTGAAGAGTTACAGTGGCTGAAGTATTTTTAGCATCCATTACACTTCCAAGTGTGTTGGATGCCTGGTGCCCACTGCACTCTTTGCTTCCGTCTTCCAGCCTCTACGTCACTACCTGACACAGTAGTGACATTACAGTAGATGGTAGGTGGAACCACATTGTACAAAGGGGACCAGTTATCAGAAGTTTGTAAGATACAGAAAATTGTCTGGCATAGCTCTTTTAGGCTGGCCATACATAGATCAAAATTAAGCCAGTTCAGCAGGGACTTCTGTACAATCAGTCTGTTAGATTTATTTGGATCGATCAGTACCATCAGCTAAAACCAGTAACGCTGATCAGTGTATTCTAATAGCTGGGAAGTCTCCCCCCTGTCAGAATACAATAACGTGTGGATGGGGGAGTCAAATCTTTTTTTTTTGTTCAACCCATTGTTTGAACGAAAAAAAAAAAAAAAAAAAAAGTTTAATGTATGGGCTGCTTTAGAGAATGAAGATTGGCAGGCCGGCAGGACTGGTTATCATTAAAGTGATACTAAAGTCTTTTTTTTTCCCTTTAAAAATAATAAACCTGTTTCATTTACCTGCTCTGTGCAGTGGTTTTGCACAGAGCAGCCCGGATCCTCCTCTTCTTGGGTCCCTCTTCGGTGCTTCTGGCTCTTCCCTCCTGTCGAGTGTCCCCACAGCAAGCCGCTTGCTATGGGGGCACCTGAGCCAAACCACAGCTCTGTTTGTCCATTCAGACATGAAGCCTTGGTTTGGCCCCGCCCCTTCTCTCTCCTGATTGACTAACTGACTTTGACAGCAGTGGGCACCAATTGCGCCACTGCTATGTCTCAGCCAATCAGTAGGGAGAGTCCTGGACAGCCGAGGCACTCATGCACATCGCTGGATAGAGACGGGGCTGAGTTAATATTAGGGGGGCTGCTACACACAGGTTTTTTAGCTCAATGCATATAATGCATTAAGATAACAAAAAAAAACTTCTGCCTTTACAGCCAGTTTAACTTTTTCCTTTAGAAGAAAATCATTTTAAAAGTGTTTAAGCTAGTGACAGAGTCACTTTAAAGCCCCATACACACGCTCGGATTATCCGAGGACCAGGTCCGTCGGATCATGTCCGTCGTACTTTGTCCGATGTTGGTTTTGCGTACACACGGTCGGACAAAGTTGTCGGAAAATCCGATCATTCTGAACGTGGTGACGTTTGTTGCCTACGACGGGACTACGTAGAGGCTAGTAGCCAATAGCTTTGGTCTTGTAATGTGATCTGAGCATGCGTAGCACTTTGTCCGTCGGAATTCGATACACACGATCGGATTTGGTGTGATCGGACTTTGTTGTCGAAAAATCTATCCAGCAGGAGATAGGACTTTGTCCGTCGGACAATCCGACGTACACTGTCCGATGGTGCCTACACACGGTCGGATTTTACGACAACATTGTCCGATAGGACAGAATCCATCGGAAAATCCGACCGTGTGTATGGGGCTTTAGAAAGACTGTTTGTACACAAGATCGTTCCAAGACAAATGGGGCCTGAGACCACTTTCACACTGCAGCGCCGCTAAAACAGCGCTAAAGTGACGGTCTTTTAGTGGAGTTTTTGCAGCGCTTTTCTGGCACTAGCGAGACAAATCTTTTAGGGCCATGTGACAACAGTAGGTTTGGGGATGTTTTGCCGCCCCAAAGATGCTGCTTGCAGGTCTTTTTCTAACATCCCGCAAGCGCACCGCTCGAGTGTGAAATCACTCATTGCAATGAATGGAATTCAGATTTCAGGTGCTTTTTCTAGCGCTAAAAAACCTGAAAACTGCCTCAGTGTGAAAGGGGACTAATTGTTGAGTATCTTATGCCCCGTACACACGATCGGAAATTCGGCCAGCAAAAGACCGATGAGAGCTTTTGGTCGGAAAATGCGACCATGTGTATGCTCCATCAGACTTTTGCTGGCTAAATTCCCACCAGCAAAATATTGAGAGCAGGTTCTCTATTTTTCGGTCGGAAAAAGTTCCGATCGGAAATTTCCGATCATCTGTACCAATTCCAACGAGCAAAATCCCTATGCATGCTCGGAAATAAGTTGACGCATGCTCGGAAGCATTGAACTTAATTTTCTCGGATCGTTGTAGTGTACGTCACCGCGTTCTTGATGGTCGAACGTTCAGCAAACTTTTGTGTGACCGTGTGTATGCAAGCCAAGCTTGAGCGGAATTCCGGCAGAAAAAACATCCAAGATTTTTCCGATGGAAATTCCGCTCGTGTGTATGGGGCATTAGTCATTTTCTGATAGATACATGATTTGTTTGCATGACTATTTTTACAACAGATTAATGTGTTATGATTCAGCACTATCACATGTGTATTTTGGTATCTTTCATTTTTTAGTCAGTGAACACTCTAATTGGATAATTTCTAGGAAAAATCAGCATGTGTGGACATTGTTTTCTATTACATTAAAAAGAGCTTCCCAAGATTGCACTACAGAAGGAGCAATTGTGTAGGTGCATTACAGGCAAACTTGCTAAGAGCTCTGTAATGCCCTAAATGGACTGATAAAGGATTAAAGAGGTTATTTACTAATTGACTAGATGCTGAACAGATTGCAGGTATCCTATGAAAGCAAATTGTTCTTATTACTCATAGGATGTCTGCTTTAATATAAAAAAAAAAAAAAAAAAACTATTTACTAAATACTTAGGTTGCACAAAAAACAAAAACTATTCAGTAATGACATGCAATGATATGGAGCAGATCTTAAAGAGGAACTTCATCAGGCTGCAAAAAATAAAGTCAACGGTACTAAGTACTGTAGATGCTGACTTATACAGCACATACTTATCAGCCCCTGAAAAACAGCTTTCTTCCTCATACTCCAAGTCATTGCAGCTGTTATGCCCTTTCCCACGCCACCATCTTGTATTCAGGAGCTCATGATCACTCAGGTGGCTTCTGATGCTGTACACACTTGAGATTGACGGACTGCATGGAGACTGTACTAAAGCCACCTGGGATGTGTTTTGCGTTTCCCAGGAAGCTTTGGTTGAAGCTGGTGGGCTACAGGTTATGCCATTCTCATCTACTTAAGAAATTAGGTAATAAGAAAAAAGTACTTGCCCCCCTCTTCCCTCCAACAAAATTGCAAATATGGATTAGAATACTGCTAAGTGTTTATTTTGTGGGAAGGTCCACTTTAAGTGGTTTGTACAAATATAGGCAGATTATAGGCAGAGTTCTGGAAGATAAAGAACAGAGAATAAGGTGTCCTTTTTGATTGTGAAAAGAGGTCTTCCGTGGTTTAATGTTGTTGATGTTTCTAGGAAATGTCATTGGAGGAAAAAAAAGCTTAGGGCAGAAAATTTCAGAAGTAGGTGGTAAAAGCCTATTTCCTATTTAAAAAAGAATTTTTGCAGTAAATAAAACTGTTATGTTAAAACCCACCTCTAACTAAACCCCTTTTTATATTTTGAAAAAAGTATTGAATTTATAAGTGCTGTATGTGTCCTCACAGAGTAGAACTTCCTTTGACACCTATCAAATAGATAGAAAGTGAAGAGAATTTTCTTATTTTTTTTTATCTGGAACTTGTCTATAGACAGGAAGAAATGTAAAAATGTCCAAATGGAGACAAAAACAACACTAAAAGGTTATCAGAGAGAGACTGTGGACAAATAGGAGATGATTTACAAAAGTCAAAGGAAATTTTCACTTTGCAAAGGACTTTACTAAGCTAATGGTAAATTCCCCTAACATAGTGCAAATCCCTTTGCAAACTGAATAGCCTGTTTGCCTATAGTAAATCAACCCCATAGTATTCTTGTTTATTTTTGGTGGTATTATGTGAATATCTTGATAAAGCACCCACTCATTCATTTCTTCAGTAACCAGCTTAATGTTGCTCCAGTCCTAAGCCTGCAGTAGCTCTCCAAAATATAAAAGCGGGACAGTGGATGCCCCAATACAGAACATTCCTTACCCATATCATGATAGCAGCGACCCCAAACACACCTCCAAGACAACCACTGCCTTGCTAAAGAAGCTGAGGGTAAAGGTGATGGACTGGCCAAGCAGGTCTCCAGACCTAAACTCTTTTGAGCATCTGTGGGGCATCCTCAAAACAGAAAGTGGAGGAGCGCAAGGTTTCTAACATCCACCAATGTTGTGATGTCGTCATGAAGGAGTGGAAGAGGACTCCAGTGGCAACCTGTGAAGCTCTGGTAAACTCTATACCCAAGAGGGTCAAAAAATATTGACACTTTGGGCCCAATTTTGACATTTTCACTTAGGGGTGTACTCACTTTTGTTGCCAGTGGTTTAGGCATTAATGGCTGTGTGTTGAGTTATTTTGAGGGGACAGCAAATTTACACTGTTATACAAGCTGTACACTCACTACTTTACATTATAGCAAAGTGTAATTTCTTCAGTGTTGTCACATGAAAGATAAAATAAAATATTACAAAAATGTGAGGGGTGTACTCACTTTTGTGAGATACTGTATATACAGTAGGTATATCAGTTGATAAAAGCAAGGCCACATCCCAGCAAATTGTACAAAAAGAGAAACTGTACTTTGGAGGTGTTACCTCTCAAGAAATACACACTGTTAAAAAAAATATACATTTTTGTTTATCCAAAATAGTGTAAATGTTAAAATTCTATATATAGCATAGAATTCAGCATCATCCTATAGTACTAGCAGCACCCCCTAGTGGACAGCCCTGTGATCACTATCCATTAAGTAAGATCTACAACGTCATGATAACAACCCAAATAACCAGTTCTCAGTGCAGTTCTATAATAGTCAGAATGCAATAGTTATGGTCCCAGCTCAACTCTATGAATATCGCTTAGTGCTTCTTCAGGAGTGAGGTGGGGGTTTGTAATAGCATTGTTATCAAAAGATGCTGTTCATCAATACACCAGTGCATGGAATGGACAAATTCTGAAAGAAGTGGAACTGTTGGCTGCTGGACCCAAAATGAACAACGCTATATCTTATGCCGCGTACGCACGAGCAGATTTTCCGTCGGAAAAATCTTGGATGTTTTTTCCAACGGAATTCCGCTCAAGCTTGGCTTGCATACACACGGTCACACAAAAGTTCTCTGTGTTCACGGTGATGTACAACACTACAACGAGCCGAGAAAATGAAGTTCAATGCTTCCGAGCACGCGTCAAATTGTTTCTGAGCACGCGTAGGAATTTTGCGCGTCGGAATTGGTACAGACGATTGGAATTTCCGATCGGAAATTTTTCCGACCGAAAAAATTGAGAACCTGCTCTAAGGCTATTTTCACACCGAGGCGATGGGTTGTTTATTCTTTTAGCAAAAAAGTGGCTGCATATATATATATAGTCTCCCCCCAGGAAACCAAACTCCTTAAACATGTTTCACCCCAACTGATTTGTGAAAAAGTCCCTTGTGGGTGAATCTCATTTAAAGTGGTTGTAAAGGCAGAAGGTTTTTTATCTTAATGCATTCTATGCCCCCCCCCCCCCCCAAAACCTACCTGAGGTCCCTCTCTGTTCAGCGATGTCCATGAGTGTCTCAGCCGACCAAGATTCTCCTTCCTGATTGGCTGAGACACAGCAGCAGTGCCATTGGCTGTCACTGCTGTCAATCAAAGTCAGCTAGCCAATCAGGGGAGAGAGAGGGTGGGGCCGAGTCAGGGCTCCATGTCTGAATGGGCACAGGGAGCTGTGACTCAGCTCAGGTGCCCCCATAGCAAGATGCTTGCTGTGGGGGTACTGAACAGGAGGGAGGGGCCAGGATCACAGAAGAGGGACCCAAGAAGAGGAGGATCTGGGCTGCTCTGTGCAAAACCACTGCAACAAAGCAGGTAAGTATAACATGTTTGTTATTTTTATAGGGAAAAAACGCGACTTTACAATCACTTTAATCACTTGCTTACTGGGCACTTAAACCCCCCTCCTGTCCAGACCAATTTTCAGCTTTCAACGCTGATGCACTTTGAATGACAATTGCGCGGTCATACAACACTGTGCCCAAATTACATTTTTATAATTTTTTTCCCACAAATAGAGCTTTCTTTTGGTGGTATTTGATCACCTCTGCAGTTTTTATTTTTTGTTAAAAAAAATTAATTTAAATTTTTTTTTGTTTATATATTTTGTTATAAAAATTTTAAAACAGGTAATTTTTCTCCTTCATTGATGTATGCTTAAGAGGCTGCACCGATGGGCACCGATGGGTGGCAGTGATGGGCACTGATGGGTGGCAGTGATGGGCAATAAATGGGTGACAGTAATGGGCACTGATCGGTTACACTGATAGGCAGCACTGCTAGGTGGCACTGATTAGCACCACTGGTAGGCATTGATAGGTGGCACTTGTGCTGAGACCGGCCCCTTACTCGGATCAGTGATCACCCGAGTCTCAGTGACTCTTTGATCACAGCGCGCGCAGGGAGCGTGTACAGGGGAAGCCGTCATATGAGGGCCTCCTGGAAATTCAGGTCTGCAGTGTGGCCCTCTTTCGGCTATAGTACGGATGTCAAGTGGTTAAGGAGTGTGGTTTCCTGAGTGGAGATTATACAGTATATGCAGCCACTTTATTGCTAACAGAATAAAGCATCAAGAATAAACAATTGCAGAGTGTGACTCTCACCTTATACTACAGTGATTGTCCGCTTCACCAGTAGCCTATCCGGTATGACATACGCATACTTGCATTGAGCCAGGCAAGAGCAATGTAAATATGTAATAAAGATCTTTCCTGGAGTTCAGCTTTGGAAAATAGCCAGCATGTTTTGGGGTCTATAGAGTTGGTAAGGGTTAAAAACCCTGATTGGACTTTATTTCTGACTCTGTCCCTATTAGGCAGATTTATACTCACTTCCTTTCCCACATTAAATATGTCAATGACAAAAGACTAATGCATCGTACACATGGTCAGAATTTCCGACAATAAATGTTCGATGTGAGCTTGTTGTCTGAAATTCCGACCGTGTGTAGGCTCCATCGGAGATTTGCTGTCGGAATTTCCGACAACAAAAATTTGAGAGCTGGATCTCAAATTTTCCGACAACAAAATCCGTCGTAAATTCCGAGCGTGTGTACACAATTCCACGCATGCTCGGAATCAAGCAGAAGAGCCGCACTGGCTATTGAACTTCTCGGCTCGTCGTACGTCTTGTACATCACCGTGTTCTTGACGTTCGGAATTTCCGACAACATTTGTGTGACCATGTGTATGCAAGACAAGTTTGAGCCAGCATCCGTTGTAAAAAAATCGATTTGTTGTTGGAATGTCCGATCGTCTGTACGCGGCATTACAATGTTTGTTTTTTTGTTTTTGCTGTCTGTGATTCCATTGGTAAGATCGCCACTCTATCCAAGTGAGCCTGACACAAGTCATCAGCACAGGAAATGTGGAAGAGTATTTCCAACAGAGATACAGTACGCTACAACAGCACTAAAACATGAACATCTAACCCTTTCCAGCTCTATCCAAAAAGAAGTTTTGACCAGGGTTTTTTTTTTTAAATATTGCAAGCTCATAAAAAAGAAAAGCTTAATCTCTGATTGGGTTGCACAGCTTTGAACTAGGTAGCATATTTTTATCAAATAAAAAATAAGGCTAATTTGTATTAGGCTATATTTATTCAACCTGATGACAATGAGATGCTAAATCATTCATGCATATTTCTTTTATCAGAACGTATCTCTATGCTGGTTTAGCCTATGGATCTGAGTGTTACTGTGGCAACAGCTTGCCCTCAATCCATGCCAAAGAAGAAGAATGCAACAACGAGTGCAAGGGCGAGAAAGGTTCTGTTTGTGGAGGTGTAAATCGTCTCTCAGTCTTCCAGTTGCAGGAGCAGCAAGGATCAGCCAAGCAGAGTAAGTTTTTTTGAATTCTGTAAATAGATGCCATATCAGCTCACTGACCTGTCCATGAACCACTTCACAGCACCACACTTAGAAGATGAGTCAGGTTCAATTAAAGTTAATGGGGAAATGTATGTACCATTTAAGAAAGCCAAATGTTCACATCATCAGATAAGTATAGGTGCAAAATTGTACATGAGTGTCTTTGCCTAGTCATTCAGCCGCCTGAGTGTAAAATGGGAAAAGGACCATTCTACTTCTTAAACTAAATAACAGAAACATTTTGCACAGCTAATCTAAACTGTATAGAGATAAATAGCTAATATGTATGTCCCAATCACTAAAGTCTCATACATGTTTTAACACATTAATTCAGGTTAAAAAGTCATTTGCAATATTTTTAAATCTGCAGCTTTCACTAAAATGAAACCCAGTGATCGTGTAATGAAGGTTCAGGCACTTTCTGTGACATGGGGTCAGAACACCCTGTTCCTGCCTTCCCCTGGAAGCCTGTGTTCCCTCTGCCAAACAGGTTTTCGAAGGATACTATTTTAGCATACATTACACAAGCATTATACACTGTTGTCACATTCAGAACCCCCCAGACTGAGAAATTTCTTGAAGTTAACTAATACGTATAGGAAATGGCTATAATGAGGATACAGAACATCAGCACTTCCTAGATGCAGCAAAAATTTAAAAGAAGTTGGAAAAAAATATGGGAAATTGTATCAAATACTTACCATAATTTTCCTTTCCTAGCACCAATGCATGGCAGCATAATACCACATATATGCTGCCATCTTGACGTCAGGAAAGTATTTTATAAAAAAAAGGGTTTATGATGGACAGTATTTACTAAATCCCATTCTGTTAGGGTTTAGATGTACTTTGAAGCTTCTGTTTGGGCATATCAAATTCTTCATGCAGCTGCCAGCTCCTGTTGGCTATAATTAATAAATAAATGAGGCCCGCTAACTATGGCAACAGCAGCATTTCCTGGTCTTCTGAGTGACTTGGCTGCATGCTGCCTGACTAGTGTCCTCCACACCTCACCTAGCTGTACATCTAATAGAGTGCTCTGCACACTCTTCCACACTTAAAGTGGTTGTAAACCCTTACAAACCACTTTGACCTACACGTAAGCCTATAATAAGGCTTACCTGTAGGTCCAAGAAATATCTCCTAAACCTACACGGTTTAGGAGATATTTGCAAAAAGACAGGCACTGCTGTCTACGGCGCATGTGCCATAGACAGCGGCACGCAGGCGCACTGAGTGCGCCGCTACTAACGGCTATATGCCGCGAGTGGCGGCTCCCATGCGCGGGAGTGACGGCATCGCGGCTCCGGCTAATCACAGTGCCAGAGTCCCGATACCCACAGAGAAGATGGAGGCTCAGTACACAAGGGGACAGCGGTGACATCGCTGGCTCCTGTGTCAGGTAAGTGCTGCGTGCTCCCAGCATAGAGACTGAGCTGTTAAAGACAGCTCTCAGTCCCCACTAATGGTCGGTAGCTGGCAGGACCAGCATGCAATCATGTGACCACTAGTAGATAGATGTCTATGGTTACTCGAGTTCTATTTAATCAGGTGCTTGGCTATCTACAGTATATGTAGAACTATGTATTCATTAGTACTGACTTATCATGTTTTAAAGGCTACATACCTTTCTTCACACCATATAAATCCCTAGATGAGGTCTGCATGACATGAGCTCCCAGTGGCCAAACCTTTTGCGATAAGCCGGCCACACACGATTCAAGCCATGTATGGGCAGGCTTGATCGATCAACTTGGGTACAATCAGCCTGCTGGATTTTACATGTGATTATTGCAAGCGGCTGTCATGGCCGCTAGCAATAATCACTGTCTTCTCCCGGTGGGGATCACCCCCCCCCCCATAGGTAGAACACAATGGCTCAGTGGGAGGGATTTCCCTGTCAACACTATCTGAATGTGAATTTCTTTCCTGCAACCTGTGGAAAGAAAAATGTTGATCCATCTATGGCTTGCCTTAAAGAGGAAGTAAACCCTGGGGGAGCCCACTTTCCACACCGGACCATTCTGAGTACTTCCCATTTATCACTGCTCTCTGAACTCGCCCCTGTAGCCAGTGTTCAATCCATGTACTCACCCTATGGTTCATGCCAACAGACCTTATTTTGTACAGTAAACATTTATGGGGGACTGTATCGAATTCCTTTGCAAAATCCAGATACACCACATCTATGTGTCTATCTTTATCTAGATGGCAACTCATAGAAGGTTAATAGATTGGTCTGGCAAGAACGATTCTTCATGAATCCATGCTGAATACTGCTAATGATACCTATCTCATTACTAAAATCTTGGATATAATCCCTTATCATCCCCTCCAAGATCTTGCAAACTTTAATGTTAAGCTAACTGATCTGTAGTTCCCAGGGATATATCTTGGTTCTTTTTTAAATATTGGATCTACAAGAGATAGCAGAGTGAATGAAATATGAGCTACCTCTTCTTTTACTGTACAGTCACAGGATGGGGGTGAAGAGGAGGCCTGTTTTTGAAAGTGAAACTGAAGCAAGGAGATCATGTTATTTTTCATACCTGACAGGATTTTGCTGTGTGACAGAGCTGTGTTAATCTCAGCACTGGGTGGACAGAAATACACATTCTTTTGGCAGGTAAAACAGCTGTCACACATGTAATGTATCTGTGCATTTAACTGTTTGCCTAGAACTCAGCTTTAACATAGATCTCCAGTCCTAAAAATAATAGATTCTTCTTTTCCCAAATCACCCATCTCTTTCTAATCCTTAACAGCATTCAAGAAGTATTAACACCAAGAAAAATAGGGATTTAAATAAATAGGAATATAAAAAGTAAGGGAAGGGGAAATACATATATATTTATATATGTATGTAGCTTGTCAATGCTGTGCTTTGTGAATTGAAGCATAATTATGTCAATATGTTCACCATTTCATATATAAATTCAGTAGATTTGTTGTTTATTGCAATTTTCTTGTATGCTGTTGAGCTGCAAATTACTTTCTGAGGTTTCTTCGCATCTCAATATAGTCTTACCTGATTAGTGGCTCCCTACTCTTTGACTGAAGCAGTATCACTGCCTTACAATTTATTTTTCTTACTCCCAACTGGCGCTAGGCAAGTAAATTACTTCTTATATGTGTGAAAATATCTGTAGCATATAAAATGCATCTAAATGAAAAGTAAACATCTTTGATAAAAGCCAGTCATACCCATGCAATCTGTTATTGGCAGGAAAGAAAGTATCAACTAATATTCAAGCCTTAAATTATCAGTACATGTTTAAAATAATCATATGGTTTGCTCATGCATATAAATTAACAGCTTAACTTAAAAAAAGATATAAACCCTAACTTAATGACATTTAGTTTGCTAAAGCACTGCATATCATAAAGTGCAGCTGTTGATATCCTTTTTTCAGCCACTTCCTGTCTACAAGCATGTATCCCATAGATCAGGGGTCTCCAAACTGCGGCCCGAGGGCCAGATGTGGCCCTTTGCTAGCCTTTAACCGGCCCTTGGGGCACAATTACTCCCACTGACACCAGCAATGGGGCACTATGTCTTCCACTTATACCAATGATGGGATATTATTCCTCCTACTAATACCAATAACGGGGCACAACTTCTCCTACTGACCACCAACCCTGAGGCCATATTTCTTCTCACTGATGTTGGGCTTGGGGCATTTTTTTACCCCCGCTGGCCACAATCCGGCCCTCCTAAACTCTGAAGGACAGTAGACTGGCCCTTTGTTTGAAAAGTTTGGAGACTCCTGCCATAGATGGCTGCATGGCATTTCTCAGGACAGGTTTCATGGTGACAACATTGGACCATGTCTGCATAAAGTGCATCAAAAAAGCCACTTATCCCAATTGGAAGCTTGTGTGCCAGGGTGACAAGGCAGGAGCACAGAGGAGACAAAGCATTGCCATCCTATATAACAAGAATTTCTTGAACAAAGGACCCTTATGGCAGGATCAATAGATAACATAATTATGAAAGCCGTAGACTTGCATATATTGAAAATTACTAAAATCACATTAACTTGTTTACCCATATGTGAGTTTTTAGTAAATGGGTTTAAATCTATTTTATTTTCCACCTCTTGCTGCTTATACTCACTTCTCCTAACTTTGCCCGCCCATTCTCTCAGTAGAGTGATATTAATACCCAGTACTTCCATGTGGGAATTGCAATGTATTATGACTCTCCTCCAACCCTTCCATTATGTAAAAATAGGTGTCTGAATGCTCACTAGGTCCCATTGCTCTGAAGTAGGCAAAGCATGAGAGACCTTCGCCCCATGTAAGCTCAATTCAGCTTTTTCTCTGTCAGGCAAGCACAAAGGTCTGGGAGCAAAGGGAAATGGATTTTAAACAGCACTAAGGAGAAGAGGGGTTTGGCAAGTAACTGGACCTGATGCTTAGAAGTGGAAAGCGATACTGATAGTGAGATCAAAGACGCTGCACACCCCGAATATACAGAAATTGGACGGAATTCCACTCAAGCTTGCGTTGCCTACACACGGTCACACCAAATTCCGACCGTCAAGAACGAGGTGACGTACAACACTATGACGAGCCACGAAAATGAAGTTCAATGCTTCCGAGCATGCGTCGAATTGTTTCCGAGCATGTGTCGGAATTTTGCGCGTCGAAATTACCACAGGCGATCGGAATTTCCGATAGAAACTTTTTCCGTCTAAAAAATTGAGAACATGCTCTCAATCTTTTGCTGGCTGAAATTACGCCAGCAAAAGTCCAATGGAGCCTACACATGGTCGCATTTTCCGACCAAAAGCTCACATCCGTCTTTTGCTGGCGGAATTTTCAATCGTGTGTAAGCGGCAAAAAAGTTTTTTAACCTGGACCTGATGCTTTTCCTTGCATGTCCAAATCACAGGTTCACTTTATAGTTAAAGTATACCTAAAGGCAAAATGTTTTCTTTCATTTTGGATAGAGTGGAGAGGAATTAGAAGTTTTTTATTTTTTTTGCTGTCTGTGCCCCCATTAGGAAGATGTATTTGTCCTGTTTACCATTAGCAATAAAAGTGAATGTAAAAGAAAATCCAAAATTTTAAGTTGTCCCCAGAAACGTAATAGAGAGGAGATCTTCCAATGGGGGCGCTAATTCTGGTGGCCTGTGGGTCCCCAAGGGATTGCCTTAATTTGCATGGATTTCTTTTCACTTTCTGATTTGTCTATAGGACAGGAAGTTAAGGTAAATCTCCCCAATGGCAAAAGATGAACCAACAGGGTTTATAATCCTCCCTTACTCTATCCAAAATGAAAGGAAAAAGCTTTGCCTATAGTTATACTTTAAAGTCCTACTCCAGTTAAATTGAAACTCATCCCTTGCAGTTGGACTGTGTCTCCCCCCCAGCAGAAGATGCCCCCCATGCTTCAGTGTTGAACTGTTTCTCAGCATCCTCCTGCCCAATGCAGGGCTGTAGACCTCAAATGGGTCCTGATGGAGTCAGAGAAACTTAGACTACTGGAGTGCAGTCAAGAAGAGGCTGCAGGAACCAGTCTAGTAGCATGAAGGAACCTGCAGGAGCGTCATATCAAGCAAGTAAAAGAGCTTTTCCAAATTCCCTAGACAAGAGCAATTAACCCTTGTAGTGTGGATGCAGCCCCACTGCAAGGGAAGGGTTTTAGTTTTCCGAGAATTCAGCTTTAAAAATCTATATTTACATTTTTTTAAGCACTTTCATAATCTTGTTTAATGATATCTTATTATTTATGCTCCTTGCTGATGAAAATAGTATCATTAGCACAAGTAGTAATCAGCAAGGATTTATGAAGGATCGTTTTTGCCAGACTAACCTATTAACATTCTATGAGGTGAAGTGAGCTGTAATCTGGATATCTGGTATCTAAATTTCACCAAAACATTTGATACGGTACCTCATAAACACTTAATTTAGGTCTGTTAGCATTGATGATGATTGATGATGCAAAGGGTAGGAATACATATTGTATCTTCCAAATGGTCTGAAGTTGTAAGTGGGGTACTCCAAGGCTTTGTCTTGGGACCAGTGTTTGTTTAACTTGTTCATAAATGACATAAAGATTGGTATGGAATAGTTCAATCTTAGATTTGCTGATGATACTGTACAAAGCTAAGCAGGGTAATAACCTCACAACAGGATATAGCAACTTTACAAGAAGACCTATAATTCTACTGCTTTACAAAACTCTGGTTTGGCTGCATTTTGAGCATGCCATCCAGTTCTGGTCACTTGTACTCGGTTATGAGGAACGGCTAAACATATTAAACTTACTTTCCCTAGAGAAGAGTTGCTTGAGAGGAGACAAGATCACAATATACAAATATCTAAATGGCAATTCTAGCATAGGGAGAAAACTATTCAGTCTCAGGTCACTTAAGAAGACATATGGCCACTCAATGAAGTTGGACGAGAAGTGGTTTAACCTTGGACTGTGTAGGGGGTTCTTTACGGTTAGGGCAGTAAAGATGTGGAACTTCCCTCCACAATCGGTGGTGTCAGTGTCAAAAATGGCAAAAAATATTTAAATAGGCATTTTAACTAACACAGTATACATATATATATATATATATAATGTATATATACACACATACACCCTTACCCTCACATTGAATTGATGGATGGGTGTCTTTATTTAATTTTACCAACTATGTACTGTAACTATGTAACTATGCTTTATATGAAAATAGATATCCTTATTTTGTACTTGTAGTGACAAACTAGCAGTATTGATAAGCCAGTGTCATCTAGCTGAATTAAAGCCTACCTTCGGCCAAAACTATTTATTATAGTTTTTGTCAGAGTCATCCTTGGTTGATGTTTTATTACATTTTACATTGCATCACATTAAAAGTGTGTAAAGATCATCCAATCATCTACTGTCTCCAAGTAGTAACAGAAAAAAGTGACAAAAGTACTCCTCCACATAAAGTGACTGCAGTGCTGTTTCCTTCACCAATATGCACTCACCATAAAGCCAATGGTGTATGGCATAATATCAAAGTATACTTTAAAAAGTCGTAATTTTCGTCGGAAAAAGCTCTGATGGTTTTCCCGTCGGAATTCCGACGGAATTTCACTCAAACTGTGTTGCCTACACACGGTCACACCAAATTCCGACGGTCAATAACACCACGCCTTAACCACTTTAAGACCAGCCTCGATTTGGATTTTAGGTGTTTACATGTTTTAAAACAGTTTTTTTTGCTAGAAAAAAACTTAGAACCCCCAAACATTATATATTGTTTTTTTTCTAACACCCTAGAGAATAAAATGGCGGTCGTTGCAATACTTTTTTTCACACCGTATTTGCGCAGCGGTCTTGCAAGCGCACTTTTTTTGGAAAAAAGTCACTTTTTTGAATAAAAAAATAAGACAACAGTAAAGTTAGTCCAATTTTTTTATATATTGTGAAAGATAATGTTACGCCAAGTAAATTGATACCTAACATGTCACGCTTCAAAATTGCGCCCGCTCGTGGAATAGCATCAAACTTTTACCCTCAAAAATCTCAGTAGGCGACGTTTAAAAAATTCTACAGGTTGCATATTTTGCGTTACAGAGGAGGTCTACGGCTATAATTATTGCTCTCGCTCTACCGATCGCGGCGATACCTCACATGTGTGGTTTGACCACCGTTTTCATATGCAGGCGCTACTCACGTATGCGTTCGCTTCTGCGCACAAGCTCCTCGGGACGGGGCGCTTTAAAAAAATTTTTTTTGGTTTTTCTTATTTATTTTTCTTGATTTTATTTATTTTTACACTGTTTTTAAAAAAAAAAAATTATTGGCTCCCTTTTATTCCTATTACAAGGAATGTAAACATTCCTTGTAATAGAAAAAAGCATGACAGGTCCTCTTAAATATGAGATATGGGGTCAAAAAGTCCTCAGATCTCATATTTGGACTTCAATGAAAAAAAAAAAAAAAAAAAATGTAATTTATTAAATGACATTTGAAAATTCCTCTTTATGAGGTATGGGCGGAAGTGACGTTTTTGACGTCGCTTCCGCCCTCCTATGGTATAGAGATGAGTGGCGGCCATCTTAGCGTCACTCATCTCTAGACACAGGAGGGGAACGGACCCGATCGCCTCCCCCACTGCCGACGGTTCCGGTAAGCGGCGGAAGGCGCAGGAGAGCGGCGGGAGGGGGGGCACCTCTCCCGCTGCTGATAACTGTGATCTCGCGGCGAATCCGCCGCGATGACCACCATTATCGGACAGCCGACCGGCGCCTGAAGAGATGGATACCTCGGTTGTGGCAGCAGCTGCTGCCGTTACCGAGATATCCCTCTTCAAAAAAGGGACGTACATCGTCGTGCGCCGGTCGGAAAGTGGTTAAAAAATGTTCGACTGCACTATAAAAGGGAAGTTTAATGCTTCTGAGCATGCATCAAATTGTTTCCGAGCGTCTGAATTTTGCGTGTCGGAATTGCATACACACGATCGGAAAATCCGATAGAAAGGTTTTCCGTCGGAAAAATTAAGAACAGGTTCTCAATTCAAAGTCTGTCGGAATTCCGTCAGAAAAAGACTGATGGACATACACACGGTCGGAAAATCCGATGAAAAGCTCTCATCGGACTGTTTCCATCCGAAATTCCGACCGTGTGTACGCGGCATAAGCTTTCCTCAGCAACTATCCTGTGACTCCTTCTCAGGTAAAACGGCCTCTCATACTAGAACCTGATCAGAAAGGTGCTTACCACACGGAGCCCGAGAAAAGGTTGATAGTGTAGCAATTTATTATAAAATTGATAGCATACAATTATAAAAGGACTCGCATCCAGTATAAAAACATACAGTCAGGTCCATAAATATTGGGACATTGACACAATTCTAATATTTTTGGCTCTATACACCACCAAAATGGATTTGAAATGAAACAAACAAGATATGCTTTAACTGCAGACTTTCAGCTTTAATTTGAGGGTATTTACATTCAAATCAGGTGAACGGTGTAGGAATTACAACAGTTTGTATATGTGCCTCCCACTTTTTAAGGGACCAAAAGTAATGGGACAGATTAACAATCATCCATCAAACTTTCACTTTTTAAAACTTGGTTGCAAATCCTTTGCAGTCGATTACAACCTGAAGTCTGGAATGCATAGACATCACCAGACACTGGGTTTCATCCCTGGTGATGCTCTGCCAGGCTTCTACTGGAACTGTCCTCAGTTCCCGCTTGTTCTTGGGGCATTTTCCCTTCAGCAAGTGAAATGCATGCTTAATCGGATTCAGATCAGGTGACTGACTTGACCATTGCATAACATTCCACTTCTTTCCCTTAAAAAACTCTTGGGTTGCTTTCGCAGTATGCTTCGGGTCATTGTCCATCTGCTCTGTGAAGCGCCGTCCAATGAGTTCTGAAGAATTTTGGTGAATATGAACAGATAATATTGCCCGAAACACTTCAGAATTCATCCTGCTGCTTTTGTCAGCAGTCACATCATCAATAAATACAAGAGAACCAGTTCCATTGTCAGCCATACATGCCCACACCATTACACTACCACCACCATGCTTCACTGATGAGGTGGTATGCTTTGAATCATTAGCAGTTACTTTCCTTCTCCATACTCTTCTCTTCCCATCACTCTGGTACAAGTTGATCGTAGTCTCATCTGTCCATAGGATGTTGTTCCAGAACTGTGAAGGCTTTTTTAGATGTTGTTTGGCAAACTCTAATCTGGCCTTCCTGTTTTTGAGGCTCACCAATGGTCTACATCTTGTGGTGAACCCTCTGTATTCACGCTGGTGAAGTCTTCTCTTAATTGTTGACTTTGACACACATACACTAACTCCTGAAGAGTGTTCTTGATCTGGCCAACTGTTGTGAAGGGTGTTTTCTTCACCAGGGAAAGAATTCTTCGGTCATCCTCCACAGTTGTTTTCCGTGGTCTTCCGGGTCTTTTGGTGTTGCTGAGCTCACCGGTGTGTTCTTTCTTTTTAAGGATGTTCCAAACAGTTGATTTGGCCACACCTAATGTTTTTGCTATCTCTCTGATGGGTTTGTTTTGGTTTTTCAGCCTAATGATGGCTTGCTTCACTGATAGTGACAGCTCTTTGGATCTCATATTGAGAGTTGACAGCAACAGATTCCAAATGCAAATAGCACACTTGAAATGAACTCTGGACCTTTTATCTGCTCCTTGTAAATGGGATAATGAGGGAATAACACACACCTGGCCATGGAACAGCTGAGCAGCCAATTGTCCCATTACTTTTGGTCCCTTAAAAAGTGGGAGGCACATATAGAAACTGTTGTAATCCCTACACCGTTCACCTGATTTAGATGTAAATACCCTCACATTAAAGCTGAAAGTCTGCAGTTAAAGCACATCTTGTTTGTTTCATTTCAAATCCATTGTGGTGGTGTATAGAGCCAAAAAGATTAGAATTGTGTCAATGTCCCAATATTTATGTACCTCACTGTAAATGGTTGAAATCACAGCAATGGCCGCCGATCCGAACTCAGGACACATTGGCGTAGCGTCAGTATGCAAGGGTCCTCCCTACGCATTTCATGCGTATGCACATCATAAGGGAATCTGTATACATACATTATTATTGACTTTTTTTATTACTGTTTGTGTCCCCACTTGGGAGATTTCTCTTTACATTACTCTGTTTAGAAGGATGTCAGATGTGAGGGGAGATATCCTCATTGGGGTCACAAGCAACATTAAAACCTGACAATGACGCAGGTGCCTGACTCGCCTCTGCCCCCCAGCACCCGCGTCATTGGATTTGATTGACAGCAGTGGGAGCCAATGGCTGCGCTGCTATCGTTCTATCCAATCAAGAGCCAAGACAACAGGCAGAGGGGAAGAGCGTGTCTCCGGCGTGTGAATCATAGGACTCGTGTGAGTAAGACGGGGGGGTCTGGGGGGTCGGTCAGTGACAGAAGTTTTTTCACCTTAATGCATAGGATGCACTAAGGTGAAAAAACATCAACCCCTTTAACTGATCATTTGGTCAGGGATATGCAATTAGCGGACCTCCAGCTGTTGCCAAACTACAAGTCCCATCATGCCTCTGCCTCTGGGTGTCATGCTTGTGGCTGTCAGGGTCTTGCTATGCCTTATGGGACTTGTAGTTCTGCAACAGCTGGAGGTCCACTAATTGCATATCCCTGGTCTAGGGGATGATGAATGATGTGACATAATTGCTTTATTCCTCACTCCAATTGGCCTCCTCTGGATCCCCCACAGTCTCTTACTTTGCAATTGGGAGGAGGACTCACTGTATGGGTAAAGGCTTTTCTTCCTTGATCTTCAGCTTTACCAAAACTTAAAATTGTGCTCACAAACATTCGTGGAGTTTAGTTTTATCGGTATAAATCTGTGTCACTGTGCTGAGGTTCAGCTTCTCACTCCCTAATAATTTTATTGCAAAGGGAAGACACCACAACTGTCCGGAACTTGAAATTAAAACGCTCGTATTTTATAGCTTACTGTTCTTCCTCAGAAGAGAAGGTTCTTAAATATTTTTAAACTTCATCCATTTTCAGTCACTTTTAACCAGTTTTTGATCACAAAAGTGATCAAATAGATCAGCATAACCTACCAAGCACCATTTTAATTGTTATACAATTTCAATAAACACTGTTGGTAGTAGAGTCATGGATCTCATAAATAATTGTTGTGAATGAAAGCTGGTTTAAAGTAATTGGAATTGCCTGAAAATAGACACATGTATGGGCAGAACAAGTCTCTATAAATGTAAGCTTATCTGTAGAAAGCTAATTATTTTTGGTGGCAGACAATTTTGTAAAATTACTTTCTAAGTGAAGCTACATTTTAGCTGAATCACATATTATTATTATTTTTCTTATTGCAGAGTAATTCTCTGTAACAAGATACTGTTGTATAATACAATATTGCTGTATTTTCATTTATAATATATTCATGAAATCCATTGTTTCCATACCACAGTAACACAAGGGATTAGGTGCATCAAACAATTTATATTATCTATTTGACATTTGCAGCATTATTTTATGTTTGCAGACATTAATTACAATGATAGCTCATCTGTGTGTCAGTAATCTGCCTGTTCATTCAAAGAAATAAGCTAATTTGCTCTTCTTGGCAGTAATGAGTCCACAAGATAAGAAAACATTCATACAAGGCTACAAGGGCAAGACAACAACTTTCAAAAAAAAAAAAACATGAGGCTTGTTAAGTAAAATAGACACATTTATACACACAGAGTCAAATTCAGGTCATTGGACTTTGATTAAGATGTTTGCTAAATATAGGACATAAGTTTGAGATCAAAACTGAATCGTAAAAATTGTATATTCTGCTATATTTTCTGCAGATTGTGATCCCTTTACAGTTGAATTAAAGCTCCAGTCTGACTAATCACTTTAAAAAAAGGCCTCATTTACTTGCTTCTACAGCCTTGTGATGCTCTGGATCCTGGGTCTTCCCTTTTGTGGACTGCAGGATGGGATGGTCCTTCTTCGGGTGTCCACATTACTGCCTGAGTAAATTACATAATTGCCATTGGATGTTCAGTGAGGGGTGGCAAAATGGTCAATCAGTGGTGGGTCCAGCCTTCAGCACTGAATCACCGGACTCCTGGAATAGGCCTCATGCTGGGTCACATGATGGCAGACTCAAGTGATTAAAACATATTAAAGATCTTTTTAAATTTGTAAACAGGTAGGAGTGCATGGGTATTTTCTGTAGTTGGACCTAGCTGTAAATATGGTCTTTGGTTTGGTTGCATCTATACATTTATGGCAGCTTATTGCAATGGAAACAGATGCTGCTTAAGGGTTCATTGTTTCTTATTAGCTATATGTACTAGACTTTTTGTAAAAGGGATAACTGTACTATTTTTTTGCATTCATCATTTCTTTATCATCTTTAGAGATCAGCATTCCCTGTGTGTTGATCCCCAAAAGCTTCCGTCTACTATGACTAAGGCTGCTTTCACACTGGGGCGGTTTGCAGGCGTTATTGCGCTAAGAATAGCGCCTGCAAACCGACCCGAAACAGCTGTTGCTGTTCCTTCAGTGTGAAAGCCCGAGGGCTTTCACACTGAAGCGGTGCGCTTGCAGGACGCTCAAAAATGTCCTGCAAGCCGCATCTTTGGCTCGCTATAGGAGCGGTATATTTACCGCTCCTATAGCGCCCGGTCCCATTGAATACAATGGGGGAGCGCGCCGAACCCGCCCGCAAAAACGCCGCTGCAGCGGCGGTTTGCGGGCGGTATTGACCCTTTTTCGGCCGCTCGCGGGGGGTAAAACGCCGGTAAAGCGGCGCTAAATATAGGCCGCTTTACCGCCAGCGCCCCCACCGCTCCAGTGTGAAAGCAGCCTAAGTACTAAATATTTATAGCTTCCTGAACCAGGCTCTGAGCAAAGTCTATACAAGACACACCATCTGCATTAAGCTTGTATGTTTTCCTATATTTGTTTGGGCTTCCTTCTGGTTTTCTCCAACAATTAGACCCCTTTTACACTGGGGCATTTTTCAAGTGCTTTCACACTGGGGCGGTGCGCTTGCAGAAAAACTCCTGCATGCAGCATCTTTGGGGCAGTTTGCGAGCGGTGTATACACAGCTCTTCCACCGCCCCTGCCCATTGGAATGCATGGGCAGCAGCGCTACACGGGTGCTTTCAACCTTTTTTTACCCCTTCTAGGGGGTTAAAAACACCTGTCAGATTTTATCATTGTGTGGGGCTTCAGTAGGGAGATTTCAGTAGTTCCATCAGACCAGAAGTGAAGCAAAATCCACGACAAAGATACAGGCAGCAATAAAAATGTGGTGCTAGACACTCCCTAATTTGCAAAAAAAAAAGTCAGTGTTTTTATTGCAGATTTCATTTCACTTCCTGTCTGTTTAACCACTTGGTCGGCACATATACGTCGGCAGAATGGCGCGGCTGGGCAAAGTAACGTACCCGTACGTCACCTTGAATTTCCCGCCCTGCTCGCACGCCACCAGCAGCGCACGCACGCGCCTGCCGCGAGCTCCGTGACCGATCAGGGACCGATCAGGGATACCAGCAACCGTGTCACGGAGCTCAAGGATGGGAAGATGCCAATGTAAACAGCATCTCCCTGTTCTGCCTAATGACAGGACACTGATCGTCTGCTCCCTGTCATCGGGAGCAGCGATCAGTGTCCACGTCACACAAGCCCATCCCCCAGACAGTTAGAAACACTCCCCTAGGCAGGGCTCAAGTCCTGCGGGAACGCATGGGAACAGAGTTCCTGTACTTTTTCCACAACAGGAACTCAGTTCCCGTTAGCAGCTGTGTCCTGCAAGACTTTGAAGTATGCAAGCTGTGTGGCAGGTGCTACCCCAGCAGCCATCGACACATTGCACAATAGTGACGCACACCAGGGGTGGACTGACCATTCAGGCATTGCCAGTAGGGGGCCCCATGACAGCTTCCGCTTCGATCTACCTGTCAATCACAGCTAGCTGATGGGTAGATCAGGTCCTTGCTGCTAAGAGATTGTGTTTAGTCAGACCTCTCGTGATGCGCTCCTCGCCGCTGGCCCCTCCTGATTTTCTGTCTCCTGCATACTTGCTCTGTGTGTCCCGCTGAATCCCCCCCTCCTCTTCAGTGCTATATGATGAGAGAACCCAGAGGAGGAGCACAGCTATTCTGCTCACAGACCATGCAGGGAGAGAGGTGAGCTAAGGGAGGAACATCAGTTTGGGGTGGTAAGCTGAGCACAATACCTGGCAAAGTTTAATGGCAGGAGGGAAGTTTATGTGGAAATATGTGAAGGGTTGGAATAGCAGTGAGTGTGTGTTGGAGCCCTGCAGAGTTTGCCCCCCAAGCTAACATATATCTCCTAAGCAGGAACACATGACTATGTCCCCAAGCATTCTGTCCAGATAATGTGCAGTTAATTTATGACCTTTCCGTTTAACCCTGTGTTATCCAAACTATGTTCAATGAAAAGTGTAAACTCACCACATAAACACTCTATATACAAAATAAAATTCCCCAATAAAGATCAGAACATGATGTTCACATTTGCATGGAAGCACAATTGAATGAATGCTGATTATTCAGAGAATTACCGTATTTATGTTTATTGAGGATTGTTTTTTTTTTTATGTACTAATAGTTTCAGCTTCATACACACAATACAAAAATTGGATGAAAAATACCACTTTTGAAGCGTTAGTGCATATGAGCATATCATTTTTTTTTTTTTTGGTGGGGGAGTGGATCTTGGGTGGGAGTTCCCACACTTTTTTCCCCAGGACTTGACCCCTGCCCCTAGGACATACTTAACCCCTCCCCGCCCCCTAGTGGTTAACCCCTTCACTGCCAGTGACATTTTTATAGTAATCAATGCAATTTTATAGCATTGATCGCTGTATTAATGCCAGTGGTCCCAAAAATGTGTCAAAAATGTGTCAAAATTGTCCGATGTGTCCGCCATAATGTCGCAATCACGGGGTGATGCGGCCGACGTGATGACGCCGGCCGGCTTGATGGGAGGAGTCTGCGCGTAGCGCTCGCGGCGGGAGTTTGAACGCGGGACGCCGGATCAGACGGGGAGTGAGAGCCCCGGACCGGCATGGAAAGATCTCCCGCACCTGCCGCAGCGCACACCTCCCGGACCCGGCAACCCGCGGCATAGGGGACATCGTACGCTGTGAGGAGGAGACTTAGACACAGCCTCGGTGCGGCGGAGGTGCGTGGCTGACAGGGTCTCCCGGGCCCTCCCCCTCTTCGCCTCCCGACATCGGCTCCCCCCGTCCGCCAGCCAAGTAACAGCAGTCGGCTTACTAAGGTACCTCGCTCAGACCTCGGGGAGAATCAGCTGTGGCAGACGCCCCCCCCTCCCCCCCCCACAACATGAGGTCCTACAGACGATCAGAAACCGGAGGTAACATTTGTACAGTAATGCTTTATCTGAACGAGGCTCTTACCGGAAAGTAAGTGACGAGATTCACCAAGGATATCTTTGTGCCCGGGGGATAAAAAAAAAAAAAAAAAAACGGTACCTCAATATGTCCCTTTTTATTGCTGAATAGTACAACTGCAGTGTATGCGGGTTAAACAAGCCTCCTGTGAGATCGGCGAAGATACTTGTAAGAATTGTTTGCATAAAATATGAAACCTCTGTAAGGTCTATACCGGTGACTGTATCTGAATGAATTTTCTGGGGGACAAGCCCCGAACAATTAGTACACGCTGACGATAGCAAACACAAATCAGCTCAGCGGGGGGGGAAGAGGAAAGGTAAAAAAGGAATGGTAGAGTTTCCTTTTCTTTTCCATTTGGCTTTTTCCCTTTCCCTTTCTTTTTTTTGTTTTTTCTTTTTTTTTCTCTCGGTCCTGCCTTGACCCCATGGAAAGTAGAAAATATAAGACCGCATTACACTAAACCAGCGGCCGACTGTACATGAAGGTATTACAAACTGACGATATCCTGAGACCACGCAGACAATAACTTGCATAACTGATTGCCTAGGGAACAAGAAATCGCAAAGTCTGATTACGTATTAAAGGGAAAATCCCCGTATAGCATAACTAAGAACGACAATATATGAAACGCTAGGAGGGTAAGGGCTGAAATAAATATAGGCCGACGGCCCTTTACATAACAATCAGCCAAGGGGCAAGTTGTGGGAAGGGGAGGGAGAATTTTCCTTGTTCTCTGGCCCCGTCCGTGGAGTTATTTTTCTGTTGTCTTTGGACTGGACTGGGCACAAAAGCAGGAACAACTAAATATTAACACCCTACCACGTATAGCGCCGGGGCAGGACAGACACGGCTCCACGGAAAAGCCCGACCCTTGATCTAATTGTGTACCTCGATACTGTCATATTCCCTAATTATAGAAAAAGAGTCCAGAAGAACTGAATAGAGTCAGCCCTCTCCTCTGTTCTTTTGGACACTCAGATAAAACCTCGGTCTTGTTTCCCAGTTAACTCTGACCTACGGCGGCCGGGATCTAACCCAGCCCCTTAAAAAAAGATAGAAGCTGGGCAAACGCATCAGAAAAAGTAAAGACAAGGGGGCAAATATGAGCAGGTCAACGAACAAAACAATTAAAGCTGCCCCTTCAAAAAGCGGTAAAGAGAAAAACTCTGAAAGCACCATTAAGCAATACATGACCCAAGGTGCGAGCCCAAAAAATCCAGAAGGATCAAGGCAATTGCAGCCGAAAGGAGAGAAGAAGAGGGGAGGGGAAAAAATATTGGAAGAGACCATGGCCTCAGTTTCCATCATAGAAAGTGAAATGGAGGAGAGTAGAATTGATGAGCTCAGAGAGGACGTCCATCTACCAACAAAAGGGGAGATGGAGAAGATGCTCACAAGACTTGAGAAGGCTATAAAAGCAGACATCAGCTCCCTGAGGGCAGATTTAGGTTCCCTATTAACACGAGTGGAATTGACCGAGGAGAAAACAGAAAAACTGGACCAAGAGATGAACAAGTTGCAGGAACAGTTGCATCAAGAAAAGTTGCACAGAAGGAGACTACAATACAGAATTGAGGACCAGGAAAATCGCAGCAGACGACAAAATATAAGAATCAGATCTGTCCCAGAAACTAGAGGGGAAGATCTCAAGCAGATTATTCAAAAAAATTTCGGCCCAATCCTCGACAAAGGAGAAGAAGATTTCCCGAGGACCGACAGAATACACCGGGTTGGCAAGCCAAGGGAGTATAATACAGACCGTCCAAGGGACATCATAGTTCGTTTCACGTATTACGTAGATAAAGCTGAGATATGGGCAAAAATAAGGAGGCCCTCGCAGATACAGTACGAAGGTAAAGACCTACAGATTTATATGGACCTGGCACCCGAAACGCTGGATAGAAGACGACTGTGAGACCCCTCCTGGAGAGTATGCGGACACGAAACATCCGATACAGTTGGGGGTTCCCCGCTTGTCTGATCGGTTTCAGAGAAGGGATCGCGGCAAAATTAGTATTCCCAGAGGACTTACGAGAGTTCTGTGAAAAATTGGACCTACCAATTCCAGAGTTGCCCGGCTGGCTAGATGACTAGTCAGCTCTGGGGAAGGGGAGGAGGAGGGGGGGGGGCGACGGGGGGGGGAGGGGGAGTGGGGGGGCCCCCCAGCCCTCACGCACCGGCCCCTCGGGGCCCAGCCGGAGAGGGAGGGGATAACGCGCAGAACCCCTCAAAAGTGGCTCAATGATGGTCAAGAATATCGGGACCATAGGCGAGCCAAGGGCCATAGAAAGGCCACGTGGGGAGTGGGGAGTTAAGCCCGGGATGGGGAGGGGAGAGGTAGGCGGGAGAGAGGGGAGGGAGGGGAGGGAGGAAAGGGGGGGGAAGAAGGGGGACCTGACCAGAATAGTTTTGGGGAACAAGATCAGAGGATTGACCATACCTGGCTAATACAATAGGATGCCTATTATAAACTTCATGACATATAACATTAAGGGGCTCAATTCACCTAATAAGCGCCACAAAATTTTGATGGAACTGGGACAATACTCCGCCGATGTAGCCTTCTTACAGGAGACACACATTTCACACAACTCAAATATTAAACTAGTCTCCAAAGACTTTCCCACATGGTACCAAGCGGATACAGTCACTACAAGAAGTAGAGGAGTGGCAATTGGCTTTGGCAAAAATGTGAGATTCTGCCTGGAAAAGAGGGAGTCTGACCCAGAGGGAAGATACCTTTTCTTAGAGGGCAAACTAGAGGACACAAAAGTCACTTTGGTCAATGTATATTCCCCTAACACCGACCCCGGGTCATACTTAATTAAAATCTTAAGGCGAGTGATGGAGTTCCAGGGGGGTAGGCTGATTATGATGGGGGACTTTAATTTCTGTCTGGATCCACAATGGGACAGTACGTCCCGGGCGCCCGGGACTAGTAACGTACAATTACATAGGATTAAGAAAAAATTACGGGAATACCAAATGTTAGATGTCTGGCGATGCCAGCATCCTAAAGACAGAGACTTTTCGTTCTACTCCCGGGCGCACGGGACGTACTCACAAATCGATTACATTTTGACAGAACACAGAACATTAGAATGGGTTCTAGAATCAAACATTGGGATAATTTCACTATCAGACCACGCCCCGGTATCGATGAAAATACAAATGTCCCCGGAAGTCAAAGCGCCTCCTAGGTGGCGACTAAACGAGGAATTAATAAGAGAAGACGCAGGCGCCGAGAAAATAGGAATTGAACTTGAACAATATTTTAGGGCAAATGACACAGAAGGGATCTCGAGCAGGACACTATGGGAGGCCCACAAAGCCTTTATAAGAGGTATCCTGATAGCCGAAGGGACAAAGAAAAAAAGAGATAGGACCAGTAAGATAAAAGAGATTACAGGTGACATAGCTAAACTAGAACAGAGACATAAAATATCCCAAATACTCGATAGCTCGCTATACCTAGAAATAATAAATAAAAGAGAAGAACTTAAAAACCATATGGAACAAGAAACTAAACAAAGATTTTATCTCCTCGCCAGGGAAAAATATTATGGTTGCAACAAATCCCCCAAATACCTATCCAAAATGTTACAAGGGAAAAAAAAGCAAAATTTTATCGAGAAAATACAGACAGATATGGGGACCCTAGAATACACCACAACTGGGATTGCACAAACATTTAAGTGCTACTACGAGAAATTATATGCAGTCGACTGTGAACGGGAGGGTGTAACATCAGATAAAATGGGAAACTCCAAGGCTTTTTTAAGGCAGGCGGGCTTAACTAGAATGACAACAAATGACAGAGAGGAAATGGAAGGCCCAATCACAGAAAAAGAAATAGTCCGCGCATTGGCCGACACGGGAAACGGGAAAAGCCCAGGGCCGGACGGGTTCACTATTTACTACTATAAGAGGTTCCAGAAGATCTTGATCCCATGGCTATGCAAGTATTTGAATGGCCTGGGAACAGACTACCAAATGAGCAAAGAGGCCTTGTTAGCCTCGATAACGGTCATTAAAAAAGAAGACAAAGATGGAACCTGCTGCTCGAACTATCGGCCGATATCCTTGCTAAATGCAGATACCAAACTTTTTGCTAAGATACTCGCAAGCAGAATCAAAAGGCAGATGAATAAGTTGGTACACCCAGACCAGGCGGGGTTTGTCCCAGGGAGAGAGTGCAGAGATAATGGGGTCCGTACTCTGCTCCTGTTGCTCCATGAGAGGGGAGGTGGGGGTCCCAGTCTGCTCCTGTCAACTGATGCCCAGAAGGCTTTCGACCGGGTAGACTGGGACTTCATGTTCATGACACTGGAAGAAATGGGCTTTGGGCCAAACATGCTGAAATGGATAAGGACGCTATATCACCATCCGACAGCGACAATTAAGATCAATGGCACGGATTCACCCCCCTTCGAAATGAGGAACGGGACCAGACAGGGATGCCCATTGTCCCCCCTCCTGTTCGTTCTCTCTCTCGAACCCCTTCTGTCCACGATTCGAGGCGACTCTGGAATAGCGGGATTCGGGATAGAGAAAGAGGAACACAAATTATCTGCATACGCGGACGATGTATTATTCTACATCAAGAAACCCAGTAACTCTCTGCCCCGACTGATGGAGATAATCCATAAATACGGGGAGATTTCAAATTTTAAAATAAATCTGGGGAAGTCTGAGGTGTTAAATATTAACACCAGAAAAACAGAGAGGCACACACTCCAAAAGGCTTTTAAATTTCCCTGGCGGGAAGAACTGAGATGCCTAGGCATAAAATTAACAACCAATATAAAAAAAATTTTTAAGTCCAACTTTGTCCCACTCTTAGATGACATTAAAAATGACATAAAAAGACTAGGACATAGTCCCCTCTCATGGTTTGGGAGAATCCAAGCACTGAAGATGTTTATTCTTCCTAAAATTGTATATAAAATACAAATGATGCCAATCGCACTCCCCAAATATTACCTAGTAAAACTGAAATCCCTATTGACGGGGTTCATATGGAAAGGGAAAAAACCTAGAATAGCTTTCTCTACCTTGAAACGGGGAAAAAACAATGGAGGGTTAGCAATCCCAGATATAACTCTATACTATAAGGCTATTGTACTCTCTAGAACCACAGAATGGATAAAAGAAAACAAAGAGAAAAGATGGGTGAGCTTGGAGTGCTCCCTGAACAAGGCAGAATTAGGGAACATTATATGGAACCCCCCTAAATTTAGGATAGCCGAGTTAAGTAAATGTAAACTCACACAAAACACATTAAAGATTTGGGACGGGATATATAAAAAACATAATAAGTATTATAATTCACCACTAATTAGTTTAAAAGAAAATCATTTTTTTGCACCAGGGATGAAGATCAATGGAGGGAATTGGATAAAACACGAACACGCACAGCTTAAGGACATAGTAAAAGAGGGAAAGATCCGTTCACTACAGGAATTAAAAAACACAGTCGGATTCGAGGAGATAGACGAATGGAGGTACCGCCAACTTGCTTGCTTCACGCAGAGCCTTCCACGCCCCCTAAGGGACGAGACAGATCTAACCATATTGGAACGGATATGTCTAAATAAGAGCACCAGGGGCACGATATCTAGGTGGGGTGGGCTCCTGCTTGAGGGGGAGGAGGGGGGGACGCCTACATTCATCTCAAAGTGGGAAAATGAGTTGGGAACACAATGCGATAGCATCACTATTAAGAAAATATTGAAACTTACACATAGGTCTGCACACGACAATAAATCGGCTGAAATCAACTATAAAGTATTATCAAGATGGTATGTTACCCCAGATAAAACGTGTAAATACCAACAAGATAATCAAGGGGATTGTTGGAGAGGATGCAGTGAACTAGGCACTATGTCACATATTTGGTGGAGTTGCCCCAAGATCAGGGGGTTCTGGGAAAAAGTAGTACAACATATACAGGAAATAACCAACATAACCCTCCCAATGGAACCATGGTCAATACTATTCCATGGGACGAAGGAAGGCCTAAAAAAATACCAAGGCTCACTTGTCCCACACCTCCTAAATGCAGCAAAAATAGCAATACCCAAGAAATGGAAGGAAGCCGAGGGCCCAACAATATGGGAATGGGTAGACGAGGTAGAAAGGATACACACTATGGATAGGAGACAGGATGATAAGGGGCAGGTGGAGGTAAAACCAGATAAATGGGCAGGATGGCGGGCTTTCAAAAAAACATGGAGCCTGAGAGAACACCTTTCCTGTTCTTGAATCTTCGGTTCTGTTTTTCTTTTTTCCTTGTTTTCTTATATTAAGGAAAACCACAATAATCTGGTCAGGTCCGGGGGGGGGGGGGGGGGAAGGGGGGGGGGGACGGGTTGGGGGGAGGGGGATGGGGTAAATATGTTTATGGAAGTCGACTAAAGCGAATGAGCCAAGGGCCCGATCTGAGCCTAAAGTATAAATGCTTGAAATAAGAAACAAAAAAAAAAAAAAAAAAAAGACACAAGCAGGGAAAAAGGAAATACGGCTACAATGATGTGAATGGAGACGGGACACGCATGATTATCAGAGCTGATCTAAAGTCTCCCGAAATATTTCGCTGAGGTGGCAAAAAAGAAACAAAAAAAAAAAAAATAATGTCGCAATCACGATAAAAATCGCTGATCGCCGACATTACTAGTAAAAAAAAAAATTATTAATAAAAATGCCATAAAACTATCCCCTATTCTGTAGATGCTATAACTTTTGTGCAAACCAATCAATAAACGCTTATTGCGATTTTTCTTTTTACCAAAAATATGAAAAAGAATACGTATCGACCTAAACTGAGGAAAAAAAAATTTTTGGGGGATATTTATTATAGCAAAAAGTAAAAAATAATGTGTTTTTTTTAAAAATTGTCGCTAATTTTTTGTTTAGAGCGCAAAAAATAAAAACCGCAGGGGTGATCAAATACCACCAAAAGAACGCTCTATTTGTGGGAAAAAAAGGATGCCAATTTTGTTCGGGAGCCACGTCGCACGACCGCACAATTGTCAGTTAAAGAGATGCAGTGCCAAATCGCAAAAAGTGCTCTGGTCAGGAAAGGGGTAAATCCTTCCGGGGCTGAAGTGGTTAAAGAGGCTGTAAACCTCCATTGGTAAGTTGTACCTATAGGTAAGCCTATAATAAGGCTTATCTATAATATAAATATCAGAAAATACAGATATTTGCTGTACACTGCGCCCATTATGTCATTGGTGCATGCGCTGTGAGGAATCGTCCGCCTGTACCTTCAATAGTGAGTGCTGTGGTGGCTCCTGCGCGCATGCGTGGGGGTGACATCACATGACTCCAGCCAATCACTGAGCCCAGGAAGATGGGCGAAGATTGATGCGGCCTGCAGCAGGGACAGCACGGGCTTCGTTTGCAGGTGAAGTGTCACATAATGTGCTAGTATGCGATGCATACTAGCAAATTTTGCTTTTACTTTGCAGGGTAACAGAAAGGAAGTAAAACCCATCAGGGTTTATTCTTCTTTAAACTCTTGTTACCTCTTGTTACCAGAGCAAAAAGTAAAGGGTAGTCTTTACCCAACCTAATCTTTCCCCCCCTCTTTTCATCACTAAAAATAAAAGATTTGGCTGGACATACACTTTAATTAATAAATTGATTCATAAAAAATAAAAAAATGAGCTAGACATTAATATAAATGTTTTACAAATGGTTGAAGTAGTGTTTATAGTAATTTATGAATTAAATATAATTGATGTTATGTTTATCATAGCTCGTCCTGCATACATGAAACTTGTCATCTAGAAAATCACTTGATGAAAAAACATGTAATGACAGATTTTATATCTGTACAAAAGAAAAAGAGATACAATATTCCATGTTACCATTTATGATACCCCTTTCTATTCTCAGCCTAAAGACAACCAAATTATGTTTACATCCAATATAACCAACCATGTAATGAAGAAACTCATACCGGAAAGTCTGTTTTTGCTACTTAACTGTCCTTAGGCGATATGTAAATTTTAATTTTATAGCTATAGTTTTATACGGTTGCTATTATGCCATTATGTTTTGCTTTGGCTTACACTTTTCATTCATTTTATATGCATATTTTCGTTATTTTTGACATGGATTGTTCTAATTCATCATGCAATGTTTTATATTAAAGCAGTTGCTCAGACAGCACAGACTAGAGAAAAGGGAACATTGTGGCCCATTTTACAGATACAATGAACAGAGTCAGAGAACATTTCCAGCTACTCTCCTGTGGCAGTATACAAATAAACAACTCTTGTTCGGTGGGTAATGACTGCTGGAAAGTGATATTTTCTCTTTGAAGGAATATATTGCATCCCTTGCTTTACCCCCTAGGAGTTTAGAGTGTGACATACATGGTGCTAAAATGGAGACTACCCTTGAGGCTCATCAGTGCAGTGCAGAATGGGTTTACATAGAAAGTAAATAAAAAGCTAAAAAAAAAATGTAAAAGGGTTTGGGGAGACTGCAGCTTATTTCTAATGTTAGCAAGCAGAATACCGGTTTTCTTTATGAGAAATGACTTGTGGGAAATTACATTATTATGTTACAGTCAGGACCAGATTTATACATAGCCAACCCCATGGTCTGGGTGGTATGGCCGCACTGTGTAGTTACAGTTCCCACACTGTGGTTACACACAGCGGGAACGGAGCCACTTAAAGACCAGGATGACTTATTTCTAACTCTAGATTTACTGTACAGGGTGGACAAAATGCCTTTTTTTTTCTTCCAGCCTTAATGTGTATTGTGTAGCTTTGACATCTGATATTATTAGACTCATACTAAGTCTAGCCAGTCTAATAAGGTCGAAGGTTGGGGTGGAACAATACAATAGACTTGGGGGGGGGGGGGGGTAAGTATACATTCAGCCCTGGTCACAGTTAAGTGAAATCCAATTTTATGATTCTGTTCTCTGTATTCCCAGGACAAGCTTCTATACACAAGGTTTTCAAATAAATAAAAATGATTGACACCCAAACCCCAGGATTCAGACCACATACTTAGGCATATGTTTCAAGGACATAGTTCTCTGTTGTTTTCTGTTGTTCTAGCTAGCAGAATGCTCTTCAGAACACAATCCCTTTATTTTCACAAAAGTCTCGTTTTTCTTCCTATAAAAATAAGAAACATGTCATACTGACCTGCTCTGTGGGCACAGAGCAGCCTGGATCCTCCTCTTCTCTGGTCCCTCTTCTGTGATCCTCCCTCCTGTTCAGTGCCCCCCACAGCAAGCAGCTTGATATGGGGACACCCAAGCTGAGTCACAGCTCCCTGTATACATTCAGACACGGAGACCTGGCCCCGCCCCTCTGCCCCCTGATCGGCTAGCTAACTTTTATTGACAGCAACGGGAGCCAATGGTGCCGCTGCTGTTTCTCAGCCAATCAGGAAGAAGACACTCGCAGACATCGAGGGGGCTTAGGTAAGTATTAGGGGAGCTGAGGGGGCTGCTACACACAGAAAGATTTTTATCTTACTGCATATAATGCAGTAAGATAAAAAAAAAAACCTTCTGCCATTACAACCATTTTAAGTAAGAAAACTGGCAAATAAAATTGCTATAAACAGCTATCCCTACTGTTGCCATATTACCTAACAAAAAACATTCTACTTTTAACTTATCCTAGACGCATTTCTTAAAACGGCTTGACCTACTGGAGCTAATTCATCCAAAATGCAAGCTAGCCACGAGCCTAGGGTCTGGTGTCTGGTGTATGACCAGGGGCCCAAGGATGCACTTTTAGGGAGCAATAAGTAAACCTCTCAAAAATTCAATCAGCTTTGGATCAGCTGAGCTTTTGAAAATTTTGTGAAACACTGAAACTTAGAAATTCCAAATTGGATGTCAGTGGTAATCCAATTCAAGCTAAAACAAATGTGTATTACAGAGTAGCAGATAATACAAAATTGTATACAATGGCATGGCAACTCTGCATGATGAGACGATGGAGCCAAAATACAGCCTTTTCTTGAACAGGTATACTACCAGGTATGCTATAACTGAACAGTAATACCTGACGACCACGGTAATCAACCTAAAAGTAAAAAAATATTATTCTGGCCAATTCAATGAATTAACACCCAGCATTTGACACTCCTAAATTTGCCTAAATGTGTTACATAAGTTTGCAAGCATCAAGCGTTTTTTCTGCCAAAAATCTGCTGCCAGGAGAAAAGTTGCCTAGGAGAGTTAGCAAAACCTCCAGTATGCATGATGCCTAAGGTTTACAAATGTTCTTTAGATATATTGTGGGAGAGCAAACAACTTTGCATAGATAACTGCTTACCTTTGTCTACTTTTTTGTGTCATCACTTGCCCAGGCCATTGTAATCATTGCTTTGTTTGCAATGAGCATATCTGTAGTCATGCTGGCCATAAATAGTCTAAAGACTAATGTCTGGTACACGCTACTAGTATTTTTTTAGTTCAGTTTAGAAAAAAAACAAGTAAACTCCAGAGCCACTGTATCAACTATGTGGGACGGCCCACCGCCAGAACAATGCAATCAGCGCTCTCCGCCATTAGCTGAGAGCGCTGATCGGGAGCTGGTCAGCTGCTGGTTTTCCAGCATACTCATCTGACAGAAGCCAGCCAAACGGCTGACTTTTGTCCGACTGCATACACCAGAGCCGAATGTCGGATGTTTTTTATTGAACCAGTCGATGTCGTCCCTGACATTCAGCCCATGTGTATGGGGCTTAACATGTCTGCAAGCTAGAATGCCTAGATATGATAATGGATTCTTCCACATGATCATTTTCCCAAATTACCTTTCTGGAATCACTTTTAATATGGAGATTGTTTCATTTTGGTTTAATTTATGCCCTTTTTCCAGTAGTTTGTGATATGGTTTCTCAAGGATTTCATCAGTGCACTGTAATCTGGTTGGTGGCACTGGAGATGGTGGTGGTGCTTTACTATAGGAGCTGAGGCTATTCACTTAGCAAAGTGAAGGTTAACTTAAGCATGGTGTAAGTGACCTTATGTTAAAGCTGAACTCCAGGAATTCAGCCATTTTATAAATTGTGCTGCATTACTATGGGTTAAGTCCAATCAGGTGCATGCCACCGAATGCACTTATCTCTTTAATTTACAGTTTACATTTTTACAGAACCCAGGGAGTACAGCCATAGCTATACTTTTGGTGTTCTGATGCTGGACCTGCTACTCTCAGCTCCAGCAACTGCAAAGTCGCATCCAACCTTTGTGTCCACCCCTACCCTCTTCCTACCTAATCACAGAGTGCTTTGTATTATGTGGACCCATTCACAAAATACAAAGCCTTCTGTGAATGAACAGCAGAGGGGAAGGGCCAGCAAAGATGCTGCTGTAAAAAAATGCTGGGAGTGTAGTGACAGTTGTTATCTCGGTGCTCAGTAAAACTGTCAGTTGTAAATATCAGAGATAAGTATATGAGGTGGCATACACCTGGTTGAAACAGACACATAGTAAGCCAGCACATTTTACAAAGTGACTGAATTTCTGAAGTTTAGCTTTAGCTAAAAATTTAATAACCAATCACGAGCAAGGGGAATAAAAAAATAAAAATAAAAGCCTAAATTTTAATTGTTTTGCTTGCAAATGTGTAGATGATTGAAGTGATGTATACAATCTCTGTGTGAAAGTAGTGATCACTCTGCAGTGGCCTAACATAACCCTGCTGAATCAGTGCTAGAACTCTCAATGCAATAAGCAGAGAGCATGTGTTTTGATGATTGCAGAGCTCTAGCTCTCTTACAGTGAGCAAGGGTCCAATTCTACAACATTCCGGCAGGGGACAGACTTTTCTACTCAGTCTGTGGCTCCTTTCTAAAGAATGTAAACTGTAATGCCCTGTACACACGACCGATTTTCCCGTCGGAATAAACTCGGTTTTTCCGATGGAATTCTGCTCAAGCTGTCTTGCATACACACGGTCACACCAAAGTCCAACCGCCAAGAACGCGGTGACGTACAACATGTACGACGGCACTAGAAAAATTAAGTTCAATAGCCACTGCACCACCCTTTGGGCTCCTTCTGCTAATCTCGTGTTTATCTCCTGTTAGAAGTTTGGTGAGAGACGATTCGCGCTTTTCAGACTCGTGCTTTTCCGTTCAATAATCCAAAAAGGAGATCTTGATGAATTAAAAATAAATAAATAAAAAGATGACTATAAAAAACAATTCTAAACATTATTATGGAGATCTGGCTTTTAAAAAATAAAAGTTTATTCATGAGATCATGAGAAATAATAAAGAAATAAGTTTGTCAGAACTGTCAGAACTGTGAATATCAGCAGCAAAACAACTTCATTATTCTAGCATTATAAAGCACAAAAGAATGCGCTGCATTAAAAGATCACAGAATTTGCAGCGTGAGGAATGTGCTATCTCCATTATGCATGATTTTTGGTGCGTCGGGACAGCATACAGATGAGCGTTTTTTCCGATAGGAATTTTTTTCCGTCGGAAATATATAGAACATGTTCTCTATCTAAGTCCGTCTGAATTTTTGACGGAAAAAGTCTGATGGGGCATACACACTAGGGGTGCAACGGATCGTCGCCGATCCGTGATCCGAACTGGTCACCCTGTTCGGATCGGCACACCCTGCGATCCGCGGAGCGCTCCGCAGCCTCGGCCTAGCTCCAGAGCGGCGGCCATCTTGGTACACCCGGCGGCCTTAGGAAAGGCTGCGGCTTCGGCCTAGCTCCGGAGCGGCGGCCATCTTGGTACACCCAACGGCCGTTTACAATGTGATCGCTCCATCAAATGATGGAGCGATCACTTGTAAACATACTCTGCATTACACCCTGCCAATACTCTGCATACCCTGCATTACACCCTGCCAATACTCTGCATACTCTGCATTACACCCTGCCAATACTCTGCATTACACCCTGCCAATACTCTGCATTACACCCTGCCAATACTCTGCATTACACCCTGCCAATACTCTGCATACTCTGCATTACACCCTGCCAATACTCTGCATACTCTGCATTACACCCTGCCAATACTCTGCATACTCTGCATTACACCCTGCCAATACTCTGCATTACACCCTGCCAATACTCTGCATTACACCCTGCCAATACTCTGCATACTCTGCATTACACCCTGCCAATACTCCGCATTAAACCCTGCCAATACTCCGCATTACACCCTGCCAATACTCTGCGATACCCAGGCAATATTACAGTGGGGAGATGGCGTGGATATTACAGTGGGGAGATGGCGTGGATATTACAGTGGGGACTATATAGTGGTGGAATTTTCACAGGTTTTTGCAAATTCAATTATTATTTGCTGATCCGAAAAATGATCCGATCCGTGACTCTGATCCGAGGATCGATCCGATCCGTGAGTTTTTTGATCCGTTGCACCCCTAATACACACGGTCGGAATATACGATGAAAAGCTCCCATCTGACGTTTTCTGTCATAAATTCCGACCGCGTGTACGCGGCATAAGTCTTTGTACACCTTTTGTTTTGATACACTTGAAAAGTATTTAGCAAATTTTAATTACATTTAAACAAAGCAGTTTATCTTATCTACTAGTATTTATGGTTTTTTAAAAAGGGCTTAATTCCAATAGTAATATGCTTGTATGCTTGTATGGGAGTTTGTGTTGTCATTGACATCTCAGGACTCCAGATGGTCAGTAGATTGACAAGGCCTGTCTCTCTCCAGTCTATTGAACATTGCTTATTAACAATCAGAGTTCTAAGTATCCTGGATGCTGTCATTCTACATCAGGTGTCCATGTGATGACTCGTGTCCTGCAGAGGCATTATGAACTAGCTTGTCTGAGCCGGCACAAATTAGCTGTCAGTAGCTGCTTCTAAAACTGTTGAGTTATTTCCTGCCATGGTTTGCCAGCCTGCACAATCTGAAAAAATATTTACTGCGAAAACTGGAAGCTTTTTGAAAAAAATATAAATATTGTAGAACTCTTCCTATGTCAAATATACACTTTTCTGTAGAATCGGTCTATTCCCCATTCCAGTACAAGCCAAGCATTAAAATGGTTAACGCTTTGTTTCTTTGAAGCTCCAATATTTTCTGCTTCAATGCACATCAGAAGAAAAATCTATATAGAAAGTAGGGTGGGGAGAAACCGTGTTTATTTTTCTGCTTATTTTGACAGCGGATGACATCTGAACCTCTAATGATATATCACAATAATAAAAAAAAAAGCTTGTTTTAATTGCTAATGAAGCTAGCCCTGCATCCAAAGAAAAAAAAAAAATTTAAAAAAGGCAAACAACTTACAACCAAATGACAGCATTTTTTACATTATTATTTTAATGCCATGTGTTTCCCTAAGGGCATTGTTACTGGGATGGAAACATGTAGCAAGCCCCTGGGCATTTCTCTGACGTTTTACATTTTCTTGCAGAAGAAAACTGTGGTTTGTTACAGAAGATCAGCTAAAATTATTTACTTCAGGTACATATGCCCAGATTATGAGCATCAGGATTGACATAAACTATTGGCATTCATCCCAGGAATGTTTTTTTTTTAAAAGTAGAAACTAATGCAAGTTGGCTCTGAAAAAGTTTGTTGTGTTTGATATACGTGCAATATTATTTTCTAATCATATTGATGAAACATGTTTATATACAGTTTGGATGTTATTGTTTTCTTAGGTTTGAAAACGTTATGTATCAGTTTTTTTAATGCTATTACTTTTTAATATACTAAATACAAATATGCTCATAGTAAAATCCGCAGCCTGAGAATTATAATTGCAGCCTGTGAAAGAAAATCTCTACACATTATTTTTCAAATTTCTGTATTGACAGGCACACCCTTATCACCCTGTGTGGCACAGATGCCCCTGTTTAAACCCCTGATATGTCACCAAAGCCCCCTAACGGGGCTTCTAAAACAAAATTGTAAAAAAAAAAAAAGTAAATAATAAAAAATAAAAGAATACAAATAAAAACTGACACCATCCACTGCCCTACTGACACCATCCACTGCCCTACTGACACCATCCACTGCCCTACTGACACCATCCACTGCCATACTGACACCATCCACTGCCCTACTGACATGTCCACCTCCCTACTGACAACGTCCACTGCCCTACTGACAACGTCCACTGCCCTACTGTCACCATCCACTGTCCTACTGACACCATCCACTGCCCTACTGACACCATCCTCTGTGCTACTGACACCATCCACTATCCTACTGAAACCATCCACTACTCTACTGACACCATCCTCTTCTCTTCTGACACCGTCCACTGGCCTACTGACAAAATCCACTACCCTACTGACACCATCCACTGCCCTACTAACACCATCCACTGCCCTATTGACACCATCCACTGCCCTACTAACACCATCCACTGCCCTATTGACACCATCCACTGCTCTACTGACACCGTCAGTATATATATACACACACAGACACATTTGAGCTTTGAGGTGCACACCCTAATGCAATAGGCTGTGCACACCTATGACGACAGATATCAGCTAACTTCATACTAGCAATGCTAAATTATCAAAGTTTTTGTGTGTGTTCATTTTAACTGTTTACTGTTGTCAGATTGCTGACCTTTTTAAAGAGAACCTGTTGCAGACCATCTATTTCAACCGAAATTTCCCCATAAGATTACACATTGTATATGCATGTTGTGTGCATTTTATTCATTGTATGCCCCTCATTTACCTGTAGAATCCTCCCTTGTGTAGACATCCAAAAGCCCAGAAACATCATGGATGCTAGTTCAGCAGTCATGGGAAGCTGCATCTCAAGTGACACTCTATAGTGAGCCCCTTTACTCCTGCTCCAGAAGCTTCATAAAAAATGATGTGGTGAAGCAAAGGGAGAGGTGGAAGAGCTTGGCTAGCACAGAGAGTTATTAGACAGTCCCCGGAGAGCAAAGGGCTAAGATGCACAATGAAAGGGGTAGTTGTGCTTGGAAATTGGCTCTTCCTGGAATAGTCAAATTTTCTATCAAGTTTGTCTAGTTCAGCTCTTTGGACGTACTACATACGTCCAAAGAGTGAACCTTTACTTGCAAGCTAATGGCTGCAACAGCAGCCATCAGCTTGTGTGGGTTTTGTTCAGCCAGCTCCCGGCTTCAAAGTGAAAGTGATCCAGTTGCTCCATGTATGCTGATCACTTTCACAGAGCTGGCAGCAAGGTGCAACCCCCCTCCTACCGGTGAACCCCCCCCCTACTCCCTGTGGTTCCCGGGCTCTCCTGTGTTTGCCGGAGCCCAGAAACACAACCGCCGGCTAGGGTAGAGAGATTGCAGTGAGACCGAGGCAAATCCATGCCTTGATCTTACATGCAAACTATGAAGCTGGAAGTGATGAACAGCCAGGGGACACATCCAACCAAGCCGATCTGTGCTTGGTTAAATGGTGTGAAGGTCAGGGGAGACATTGGGGGTCTATTAGACCCCTAATGTTTCCATAAGGAGTACATGTCACCTGCCCAATGCTATCACATAGGGGTTTATTAACCTTGTGATAGCAATCAAGTAAAAATAAATAAAAAAAATTAATAAAGTAAAAAAAATAAAATTATAATAAAATATATTTAAATAAAAAAAAAATTGCCGGAACCCCCTTTGCCCCACACACCTGCGCAAACACAAACACAAGCCCAGGGTGTGCACGCATATCTAAACCGCGGTCGTACCACACATGTGCATAAGAGCTCCTAGTTAACTCTACACTGATGAGCTGTAAAGGCTTTTAATGCGACACCTATGGAGATTTTTGGGCACCATAGTTTTTGGCGATCTTGCAGGCGCACGCAATTTTAAGACATGGAATAATTGGTATCTTTTTACTTAATGCAACCTCATCTTATATATTTTAACCAAAAATGGGTATTATATGGTGTGTTTTTGCACAAACATTTATTTTTTTATATTTTTGTCTATTAAATTTGCATTTAATAGACAATTTTGCAAATACTATGTCACACAGATTTGCTACTATCACTTTTTTCACATTCTACAGGGCCTCTGCTTTCAGAAAATATATAATTTTCTGGGGGTTTAAGTAATTATATTGCCAAAAAGTATGATTATTAGATGTATGCGACAAATAAAATCTATTGCTCTTGAGCTGAACTGGTTAAAGACACTTTGCAAGTAAATAAAAATTATGATTGAATAACACTGCAAGTAGGATTTTAAAATATATATTTTTTTTAATTTACTGGCAGTTTTTAATATGGTAACAGGGTCTCATTAAAATATTCCTTCATATTGTTGTTAATAATATTAATTGCATTATTATTAAAGCTAAACCCTTGGCAGCCCCACCCCCTCTAACAAATTGCTAGGTTAGTTTTTAAAGAAAGAACTAATTCAAATATCTGAAATACTCACTTAAATCTGTAGTCCATAATGTGGTGGATCCCAAGTCTTTTACCTGCAGTGTAAAAATGTCCTTTGAGTGTCTGCATCACTGCCTAGGTAATGTTGACACTTCCTATTGGCTGTTGAGTGGCAGTATACTTTGAAAACTGGCACTATCTGCACTGGATCAATCAGTTGTGGCAGAATTTGGTCAATATAAAAAAGTTTTATTTTAAAAAAATTTTTAATTTTTTTAATAACCTAACTGGTATGTGGTTTAGAGTGGTGAGGAAGTGTTTTCTTTTTTTTTTTCCCAGCATACACAAATTATTCAATGCAAATTTTATTGCTTTCTGAAAAAAAACATGCTATGCTTTAGAGCAGGGGTGGCCAACCAGTGGCCTGGGGGCCACATGTGGCCCGCGGAGCCCTCTGATGTGGCCCGCGACCTCCTGCTCTGGAATTTTGGGTTAGCAAGCCTAGATCGCAGTTTGCCGACCTGTCATACCACAGCATCAGTGTTGTGAATGAAGCTGGTGGTAGAGGAAGAAATCAGTTGCAGAGCAGAGCCCCATAAGCCGATGCTTCCTGTACAGCGCCGGCTTTTGCCACAGGCAGAGTCTATGGCAAAGTTCAGTTAACCCGCAGGATAGACACAGGTGCCCTATGCTGCACCCGTGGTGTGGGTAAACCGCAGCACATCAGTGTGAAAGCAGTTTAGGCCCTTTTCACACGATCGGCCCTACCCAATCAGACCCTCAATTCACATCTACAAAGCGGCAGATGTAAACAGACTTTTGTCTGTTTACTCCCTCCTGCCTCCAATCCGATCCTCAAAAAAAATAAAAAAAAATAGAAGGGGATTTTTTCCCTTCCATCTGGATGGATCAGATCGGATCGAAGGGCCTATAGAGTAGCCGTGACCTGTCATAAGCCCGATTCGCTCATTGTGGCCGGCGACTGGTTACCAAGTTGCTTAAGTGGCCCTCGCTCTTAAAAAGGTTGGGCACCCCTGCTTTAGAGCAAGTACTTACAAGACTTGACTTTTATGTACATGGTTTAAAGTTTAATAGAACTTTCAGTTTTCTATAGAGTGGAAAGGGATTAGAACACCTGTCTGATTTGTATTGCTGTCTGTGTCATCAAAGAAAATTCTAACTTTTGGTAGTCACCAGAACAGGAATAGAAGGGAAATGTTCCAATAAAAACACTAGTTCTAGTGACCCTAATGACTACCAGAGATCTTCCTCACTTTAAAGAGATTTCCTCTTACTTCCTGTTCTGGCTATGGGACAGGAAGTGAAAGGAGGTCTTCCCCAATGGGACACCAACAACAACGTAAAAAAATGAACCTTTTCTAAATAAATTGTGAAAATGCTAAAGAACATCACTTTTGCTGAAAAGGTTGCTCTGCATGCAGATTTGAGAAAAAAAAGTCTTGTTAAAAAAAAAAAAAGAATACTAATATATCAAATAGGATAACATGTATTAACCACATAAAATGATCCAAGTACCATGCCCTTACTAGTTACCAATATAATACTATTCTAATCATGATCTCACCATTATACTTGTTGTTCTACTTATTTTAATGCTTTTAAAATCAGTGTTGTGGAAAATGAGGAATAAACATCAGCAATATTAACAATCCAGTTAATGCAGTGGCACCCCACGTCCTGCACAGCCACTTTCCTCATCAGAAGCTGGCAGTTTTTTACTGGATTCTTGCAGCTAGTCCACTGATGATGTTCTGCCAGGTTCTTCCTCCTCTCAGTGTACACATCATGCTAGGCTAGATGAAAATGCAGACAGGGAGCGGGGTGGAAGGAAGAAAAAAAGGTAAATATCTTTTTAAAAAAGCTTTTAAAAGTTTGCAAAGGGGAAGGCTGCAATGATGCAATGGTATTTGTTTTAACAGTTTGAACTTTGAACAGTTGTCACACACTGTTAATATATTAAGGTCTATAAATATACATTCTTTTTCAATTGTTTCTCTATTTCTTGTCTCTGCAGGGATGAATGTTACCTACAGAGGATGTTACAGAACCCCAGAAAATGGGACACAGATATTCCCTGTCTCCATTCTCAATCTAACCACAGAAATATGTTCTGAATTTTGCTCCTCTAAAGTAAGCAGATTATATAACCTCATAGCCTATTGTACTGATTTTATGCTCTTTGATCTCATATTTCTATATTGCTGTGTTTATTGTAATGCTATCTAGGTTTTTTTTAGACTAGGAAAGTAGGAAAGAGTTATGCCGCGTACACACGAGCGTATCGGAATAAACCATCGGAATAAACTCTGAAGGTTTCTCCGACGGAATTCCGCTCAAGCTGTCTTGCATACACACGGTCACACCAAAGTCCGAACGTGGTGACGTACAACACGTACGACGGGACTAAAAAACGGAAGTTCAATAGCCAGTAGCCAATAGCTTCCGTCTCATACAAGAGCATGCGCCGTTTTTGGTCCGTCGGAACAGCATACAGATGAGCGGTTTATCCAATAGTAATTAGTTCCGTCTGAAAAATATAGAACATGTTCGCTATCTAAGTCCGTCTGAATTTTCAACAGAAAAAGTCCGATGGGGCATACACACAGTCGGAATATACAATGAAAATCCCATCTGACTTTTTCTGTCGGAATGTCCGACCGTGTGTACACGGCATCAGAAACACAATTTTTTTTTATTATTGTAGTTGCCCAGAATCAATAGATTTACTGTCTTTTTGTCCATTTAATCACTTTTAATAGGGCAGAAAATGGTGGAAATACAATATTTTACAACTATCACTGGTTCAAATCGTCCAGTTGGAATACATGTTCCACAAACAACAGTCTAAGATAGGATTGCCCTTCACTTTTGGGATATAAGCTGAAGTTGAGGGATATTACCCCAATGGGATTACAAGGAGAGAAAAAAAATTTTGGTTTTAACCATTTCCTGTTCTAGCCAAAAATAAATAAATAAACTATGCCCAGTGACAGCCTAAGTATTGGCTTTAGCAGCTTGAATCTACTGATACTCAAGTGCTGCCATTTGACAGTTAAGAAAATGCAGCTGGGACCAGGGGGTGAGGAGGGTGTAGGGTATTCTATTTACATTTTTTGTGAAAAGGTGAACTTACACTTTCATTTTGGGCAGAATTAGCCCAGAATACAGTTTTAGGATCCAGGCAGGTACACAGTGTCAAAGAGATTGTTTTGAAGATTAGGGCAGTTACTTGCAGGCAGCACCAGGTACCTATGCTTCAGCACTGTTGTCAATTTAGAAAGGTTATGTTCACTTTAAAGGAAATTCCTACTGGGGAAGTATAAAGACTGCCATGGCTGACCCATTCATTTGAAAATGCTGGCTCTTATCCTGCTATCATGCTGATTCAAAGCATTCAATACATTTATTCACTAGCTTGGAAAAGTTCTGCAGATTGGGTGTCCTGACTTTTCTGTTTTGCATGTATGTTCCAAGTCGTAAGCAGCAGGACAACTAGCATTTTTTAGAAAAATCAGTTTATTGCAGTTTTTAACACAAACACAAACACAAACAAAGAAACACAAAGTGCTTAAAGCGGAGTTCCAGGCTTTTTATGTTTATTAAAAGTCAGCAGCTACAAAAAGTGTAGTTGCTGACTTTTAATAAACAGACACTTACCTGTTCCACGGTCCAGCGATGTGGCTGAACGGAGCTCCACCGGCGCCTCCATTGCCACTCTGGGCACCCGGCCCTAAGGCGAAATGAGGAGTCGCCTTGGTGGTCCCTGGGCGGAAGGAGGAAGTGGGACAGAAAGTCCCCCTCCTAACGAAGCCCCCACTCCCCCCCCAAAAAAATTACATGCCAAATGTGGCATGTAAGGGGACGAGGAATGCTTAAAGCAGAAGTTCCATTTTTGGGTGAAACTCCACTTTAACAAAAGATTAGCAGAATTTCTATTTAGGGGGGTCCATTCATAATCTTGAAAAAGAATACAGCACAAAATAAATATGAAGACGGCCGATGTACCCCATATTTGAGGTGTTGCCGCTCATTGCAATAATACATAATTCCCTCTGACAATTTAATATTTGGAATAAGAAACATTTTGCCCACATACAGTATATATAATCATTCTGGTACATAGAATTCATTAAGAAAGGTAGTGACTCTCTTCATTAGTTAGGCTGTTGAAGGTTCAGCTAGCCATGTACGCCATACCTTGTCATATTTCGAGCCACAGCCCCTGTTCGCATATATATCTTTGTATAAGGGAAGACTGTCATTAACTAATACTTTCCACTGAGCTAAAGACGGGGTAGAAGGTTTCTTCCATTGCATGGCTATATTTTTCCTGGCATAAAAAAGAAGCAGCCCTATCAGTGTTCTCTTGGCAACAGTCGGCAGTATATTTTCTATCAGCCCCAATAAACATACTTCCATTGATGGCTGCATCGAGGTTGAGGCGACCAGATCTATCAGAGCCAGAACCTCTTCCCAGTACTTCCTGACCCTGGGACAGTGCCAAAAGATGTGTGAAAAATCTCCCGGCGAAGCACCACACCGTCAGCATGCTGGCAAAATATCTTCATTCATCACATGGAGCCTATGAGGCTTGAAATATGCTCTATGTAAAATTTTTTCTTGCACAAGTCTGTTGCGTATTGAGACTAAAGACCTGAAGGGTAAATCCCAAACATCATCCCTGTCATTGTTATCCAGTGCAGGAATGTCACGTTGCCAGTGAATCCAAAGCCCCTCAAGAGGCGGCAGTGACGCAAAAATTTAATGGGAATATAGATGTGAAGTGGGCTTCTCACCACACTCCGTTTGGAGTGTTCGTTCCAGCCCCAACTGGACAACCATGCAGGAGGAACGTGGATATTGTGCAGCAAAGGCATGGGCAAGTTGCAAATAACGAAAATGATAATAGGGACATTATATGCAGAGGAAAGTTTAGATAAGGGGACTAAGGACTGGTGTGATACTATTTGCGAGATTCATTTAATACCATTTTTGGTCCAAGCATATGGGTCAGACATCTTGTAAATGTGTGATAGATTGGGATTCAGCCAAGTTGGTGCGTTGGGGAGACCTCTGTTTTTTTATAGCCCTCAACAGCTAGCCCCACCCTCCAAACCTGCAGGGTGGTAAGCATGGAAGGGGTCAGGTCATAAGGGGCTCGTGGTCCTCTGTAGCCCAAGAATCCAATGACCCAACCACCGAAGCCTGTAGCATCAGGACTCAGCCACCAGAATACAGTCACTAATTGGGTAGCCAAAAAATATTTATAGCAATCAGGAAATGCCATACCACCCTGCGTAAATGGCCACATCAAGGTGCTCAGCTTATATATGGGCAGCTTTGGGCCCCAAAGAAAGGATGAGAAAATGTGGTTACGTTTTGTAAAGAAGGACTTGGGTAACCATTGTGGAGAATACTAAAATAAGTATGTGAGCTTGGGGATAATTTTCATTTTAATCAGATTGGCGCTTCCCCACTGGGACAATGGTAGGTTCTCCCATGCTTTCTGGCCTTAACCTTGAGTAAAAATGGGACTAAATTTAGGGAAGGGAAGCCACTGTAAGGGGGTATCTGGGGGTTGTTGTCTTAGCTGCCTGGTCAATCGGAAATAATAGAGATTTGGACCAGTTAACCTTAAGTCCTGTGAAAGTAGCACTCCATTATGCTGCACTCTGAGCCTGCTTGGGTAAAGCATACTGTATTGCAGGCCTTTCTCCCTCAACCTCTTCCAAATATCAGTGAAAGATTGCAAACTTCTCTGTGTTTCTGCCAAAAAATCAGAGAACATCATCACTCTTACATTCTCATATCGTAACTCAGGATGTTTCCTGGCTTCTGCCAGTATCTTGTCCCTATCTCGGTAGTTCAAAAATCGCACAAGGAATGGCCTAGGAGGCGCACCAGGTGGGCGATTACCCATAGGAACCCGATGAGCTTGTTCCACAACGTAAGTTGGAGGAAGATTTTCTAGAGTCAGTAGCTGTTTAAAGAACCGTTCAGCAAATGCTGTGGTTATTTCTCTGCTGCCAAACTTCTGCATCATCCGCCCTGTGTTGCAGTGCCCTTACCATATCGTACAGTTCGGATAACTGGGTTGTATGTGAGGTGTTGGAGTCCTCCACATCAGAGATGCGACCCTCTGCAGTTGACATTTGGCCCCTCATTTTATCAAGGTCATGGCGGATGAGTGTGCATTCTGATGTCAGGTGGTCAATTCTGGCCATTAGTTCTGCCTTGCTGGCAGTTATAGGCTCCATTGTGGGCTTGGTAATTGCCTCTGCGCCAGCCTCAGGAGTAGAAGTGGCATTGCGCTCTCTTAGAGGGGTCCTTGCTGGAGCTCTGTGTGGCCGCAGGATACTCCATCCTCGTGGCGTGCAGTGGAGAGTGAGGAGAAGCTGCAGGATTCGACAAAATGGTGGCGGCGGTATCAAAGTCTTTGCCTCGTGTGGAGTGCAGAGGCCACTGATTCGCTTGTGGCTTAACCTGGGCTTTAGAAGCCATAAAAACCATGCCCATGGCATCAGGATATCACAGGGAGTAGCTGCAGAGTGATGTCGGGTCGATCAGTGCCCTAGAACAGGATAGGGTACAGGAGGCTTGCAGAGCTCACAGGAGATGCGTCCGTCCTCTCTTACATCCCGACCATGCCCCCCCCCCCCCAACAACTAGCATTTTTAGAAGGATGCCAGGAATAGTAGTTAATTATTACTCTCAGCACAGGTTTACAGTATAATACATGCAAAAATATATTATATTGTAAATCAATTTAGATGGCATGTGTTATGTTGTCTTATCTGAGGAAATTGTGTGTAATTGGTGAAAATTTAGTAAGCTGGCCACTAAAAGTGTCTCTGAAATTAATGTTCTAATGTTGGCCATCTTTACTTCTTTATGATATTTTATTGTTGTGTTGAATTTGGTAAAACACAACTACAATGCAAGCTAACTTATATGACTAAAAGTCTTCATAGGTGTGTCAGTAGATAAGATGATAGGCATTGCTAGTATATCCAGTGCTGTGAGACCTTGTCCAACTCTTATAAACCGGTTTGGATGGCTCTTTATAATGTCTTTGTAAAGACTAAAGCCTTGTACACTCGGTAGTGCATGGTAGTCTCATTTTAAAAATGAAGAGGTTACTCAGCTTACAAAAATTCTCATATGACAGAATACATCTTCAGAAGTGATTTAATGTGTTGGATTAAAAGTAGTGGCATGCTAATATGTAAAGATTTTGGTAGAAAAAACAACTTAGCCCGGGTTCACACCAGTGCGGTGCGAATTCCAGCTACATTTTCTCTGTGAAGAGAAAATGTAGCTGTTCAGCGGTGCCGCTCCGTTCTATCAGCGCATCAGGTGAGCAGGGAGAGGGGGGAGAGGAGGGGGAGGTGTAGTGAGAACAAGGAGAGATTCCTTGTTCAGAACGGAATGCATCTGCGAATCAGATGCGTTCCCATAGAGGTTAATGTGCTTGTAATTTGCCCTGCAATGCCCAGAAAACGCACAAGTTTTTTGTACAATGCCCAGTGCGAATGCAATGCACATATGTGAACAAGATACATTCATTTGAATGTATTTTAAAATGTCCTGCAAATTGGATGCGGTGTAAGCCGCATCTAATTTGCATAGGTGTAAGCGGGGGCATATAGTGATAAACCCAAGATTGCTTGAAGTTGCTGTAGCTGTCACTAATGTGCTCCCACAGGTAACAGTATGAAAATTTTAAAAAATGTGATAGCGCTGCAATAATACAATCTATATGAAATAAAACAAAACTTCAGCTAACAGTGAAATACGTAAACCGATTAAATAAAATGAAAAAAAATCTGATAAACAATAAATGATAATTTCTTCAGTGATAAAAAAGAACAAATGTGATGCTTCTTCTAAAAAAAACTCCTTATCCAGAGTGCTCCCACCACCGCATGCAATGGCCACTCACCCCCAAGGGGTCAAACACGCCTTGCACTTAGTGCCAATAATCTCTCCAAAGGATCCTCTGTGATTTATACTTTTCTGAAGGTATAGAAAAACGGTCTATGGCCAGCATAGGTTCCATCCACTGTTCTGCTTTACACCTCAATCTGTATTAAAGACCAGTAGATGCAGAAATACATAAAAAAGAAAAAAAAGTGCCTCCTACAGTGCAGTATCCGAGGGATTAAAAAATGAAACCTCTCCACCCCAGCTAGAAATAAACTCACATTTATTAAAACAATTAAAAGCATCGATACAAATCTGAACAGTCTCACTTTAGAAGCCATAAAAACCATGCCCATGGCATCAGGATATGACAGGGAGTAGCTGCAGAGCGATGTCGGGTCGATCAGTGCCCTGGAACAGGATAGGGTACAGGAGGCTTGCAGAGCTCACGGGAGATGCGTCCGTCCTCTCTTACATCCCGACCATGCCCCCCCCCAACAACTAGCATTTTTAGAAGGATGCCAGGAATAGTAGTTAATTATTACTCTCAGCACAGGTTTACAGTATAATACATGCAAAAATATATTATATTGTAAATCAATTTAGATGGCATGTGTTATGTTGTCTTATCTGAGGAAATTGTGTGTAATTGGTGAAAATTTAGTAAGTTGGCCACTAAAAGTGTCTCTGAAATTAATGTTCTAATGTTGGCCATCTTTACTTCTTTATGATATTTTATTGTTGTGTTGAATTTGGTAAAACACAACTACAATGCAAGCTAACTTATATGACTAAAAGTCTTCATAGGTGTGTCAGTAGATAAGATGATAGGCATTGCTAGTATATCCAGTGCTGTGAGACCTTGTCCAACTCTTATAAACCGGTTTGGATGGCTCTTTATAATGTCTTTGTAAAGACTAAAGCCTTGTACACTCGGTAGTGCATGGTAGTCTCATTTTAAAAATGAAGAGGTTACTCAGCTTACAAAAATTCTCATATGGCAGAATACATCTTCAGAAGTGATTTAATGTGTTGGATTAAAAGTAGTGGCATGCTAATATGTAAAGATTTTGGTAGAAAAAACAACTTAGCCCGGGTTCACACCAGTGCGGTGCGAATTCCAGCTACATTTTCTATGTGAAGAGAAAATGTAGCTGTTCAGCGGTGCCGCTACGTTCTATCAGCGCATCAGGTGAGCAGGGAGAGGGGGGAGAGGAGGGGGAGGTGTAGTGAGAACAAGGAGAGATTCCTTGTTCAGAACGGAATGCATCTGCGAATCAGATGCGTTCCCATAGAGGTTAATGTGCTTGTAATTTGCCCTGCAATGCCCAGAAAACGCACAAGTTTTTTGTACAATGCGCAGTGCGAATGCAATGCACATATGTGAACAAGATACATTCATTTGAATGTATTTTAAAATGTCCTGCAAATTGGATGCGGTGTAAGCCGCATCTAATTTGCATAGGTGTAAGCGGGGGCATATAGTGATAAACCCAAGATTGCTTGAAGTTGCTGTAGCTGTCACTAATGTGCTCCCACAGGTAACAGTATGAAAATTTTAAAAAATGTGATAGTGCTGCAATAATACAATCTATATGAAATAAAACAAAACTTCAGCTAACAGTGAAATACGTAAACCGATTAAATAAAATGAAAAAAAGTCTGATAAACAATAAATGATAATTTCTTCAGTGATAAAAAAGAACAAATGTGATGCTTCTTCTAAAAAAAACTCCTTATCCAGAGTGCTCCCACCACCGCATGCAATGGCCACTCACCCCCAAGGGGTCAAACACGCCTTGCACTTAGTGCCAATAATCTCTCCAAAGGATCCTCTGTGATTTATACTTTTCTGAAGGTATAGAAAAACGGTCTATGGCCAGCATAGGTTCCATCCACTGTTCTGCTTTACACCTCAATCTGTATTAAAGACCAGTAGATGCAGAAATACATAAAAAAGAAAAAAAAGTGCCTCCTATAGTGCAGTATCCGAGGGATTAAAAAATGAAACCTCTCCACCCCAGCTAGAAATAAACTCACATTTATTAAAACAATTAAAAGCATCGATACAAATCTGAACAGTCTCACTCAGTAACGATCAGTCCACCGCCAGGCTCCACCTCTACTAGTTTTGCCACCTCCCACGTGGCTTCATCTGGAGGAGGAGATGTAATGTGTTGGATTGGATTGTAATGTATCTATTCGTTTTCGAGCATGTGTGGTCTTCCTCTTCTGATTTTTTTCGGACAAGTATTGTACTGATTGAATAAAAATCGTATGATCTGGTATCAAACAAGAAAAATGTTTGTTTGTCCCTTCTGATAATTTCGGGTGAACTGTCATGATCAGCTTTCGAAAGCTTTGTACTAACAATCAGATTATCGTGATCACTTCAAAAGCAGTATTTTTCGTCCAATTTTCTGAACGTGTGTGCTAAGCTTTAGAACCATAAACAATGGGTAGAAGTTTTGACTACCAAACAGATGTTCTTTAGATTGCTTGCTGGACAATGATGCCCAATAATATCAGTCAAACATGCATGTTTATGCACTATATAGCTGCCTATAGGTTCTTATCTAATCTCAGAGAAGATATGTTAATCAGCTATGGAAATCTCAACCAAACAAATTGTTCTTCTACCAGGCTTAGCTTTCTGTATTGTGATAACTAGACAGTATACACCCGGTACATGTGCACTTGTCTGAAGTTAACAAGATTCTATAATTATCATTTCACATCTTTAGACATCATATGTGGGTTTATTTACTAAGGAGATATAATGATGTGCAAAATTCAGCAATTCAGTTAAAACTTAGTCATGTATTGGAAAGCACCTTCACTTGCTCTCAGCCTCCTTCAAATCTCCAAATTCATTTTTCGCTGATATGATCCGAATTTCTGTTAGCAGATGGCTTTGTTTGTTCTCCATGGTTCCATTGGCTGTAGGAACATAGCCACCCTCTATTGGTCTCTCTCAAGATGCACAATGGACTATGTACTATAAACTATGGGTTGTATAGTATAAATAGTGCATTGCACATGACTGCAACTAATGTGCGCTGCTTGTTGTTTCAAACAAGCGTAAGTAAGAGGGAAAAACAGACATCAAACAATTTAATGAAAAATAAATTACACGGCCATTAAGTAGTGGATGTGGAGATGGAAATATATGTATTTCTTTTCACAGAAGAGTATTTTTTCATCTTTACCATTGAAAAAGTTATATGTGAGCTAGAATTGATATCACCAATGAAGCACACGAATATAAAAAAAGTGTTATATACATGTGTGCTATGCCAATAAAATTAGCTGTCAACTGGTCTGTGCTAGAAGAGCTATTCCATTTCTAAGGTGTCAGTGAAGAGGGCTGAACAGGGTGTGTTGTACATGCATACTCCATCACCCTTGGAAACCCTGGTACTTCCTATACTCTACTTGTTTTTTTCCCTCTCCAGTGCTGATTCATACCCTTAGAAACCTGGGGAAAAATTCCAACACTCCACCAGGCAGTAGAAACTGTAATACAAGTGAAACCTGGATATGTTTGTTACAGACTTTAAATGGAGATCTACAGTCCCTGACAAAAGTCTTGTCGCTTCTCTATTTTGTAGAAACTCCTGCTATTAACCTGACTTTTAATTAATCAATTGGTGTTAGAAATAGCTCATATGAAAAGCTAAAGCCCTCCCAAATGATGTTTAATGTACTGAAATAAATTAGTTTCACTGAAAAAAAGATTTATCATTTAATCAAGACAGACAGGTCAAATTTTGGCAAGACAAAAGTTTTGTCGCCTATACAGAAATTGAACAACTTTACTGAAAATCCAAAAATATGTCAGCAAATTAAGTAGTGGTGCTGTGAGATCCAAATGTAATATCTTGTATGACTTCCATGAGCTTGAAGGACAGCATCCATGCGGTTTGGCAAGGATTCATACAATTTATTGATGAAGTCATCAGGAATAGCAAAGAAAACAGTCTTGCATGCGTCCCAGAGTTCATCAATATTCTTTGGTTTCGTCTTCCATGCTTCATCTTTCATCTTACACCACATATGCTCAATGATGTTCATGTCTAGTGACTGGGCTGGCCAATCCTGGAGCATCTTGATCTTCTTTGCCTTAAGGAACTTTGATGTGGAGATGGAAGTATGCGATGGAGCACCATCCTGCTGCAAAATTTGGCCTTTTTTATGGTTGGGAATATAAGAGGTAGCTAAGATTTCTTGGTATTTTAGACTATTGATGTTGGCTTCCACCCTGCAGATCCCTCGCACACCCCCATACTGGATGTAACCCCAGACCATGATTTTGCCTCCACCAAACTTCACTGTTTTCTGGGTAAATCTTGGCTCCATGCGGGTTCCAGTAGGTCTCCTGCAATATTTGCGGCGACTGTGGTGTAATTCAACAGAAGATTCATCTGAAAAATCCACCTTCTGACACTTTTCCAGAGTCCATCCTTTTAGCAGGCTGTGGGCCTTGGCAAATGCCACACGGTTTTTCAATTGTCTTTTGTTTAGTGCTGGCTTATGGGCACTGATTCGACCATGGAGGCCATTTCGAGACAGAATCCGACAAACTGTTCTGGTTGACACAGGGACTTCAGGTGACCAGGTCTCGTGGAGCTCTGCTGCAGTGGAAAATGGGCTGGCTTTGGATTTTCGAGCCAACAAACGGTCCTCTCGAGCAGTTGTCTTGCGGGGTCGGCCTGACCTGGCCCTGTCCAAAACGTCTCCAGTCTCTTCAAATCTTTTTTTTATCCTCTGAACTTGACGCTGAGACACATTGAAGGTGTCTGCCACATCAGCAGTGGATCTGGTCTTCAGCCTCTTGATAATCAACACTCCGGGTGAATCTTAGGCATGTTTGCAGAGGTCTAGTTGCAGTTGAGAAGGTCTAGTGTACTGGTGTTCTTTTTATACACACCTGATACATATTTGGTCTATTATTAGTCACAGGTGAAGCTCATATAACAAGGCGACAACACTTATGTCTTGGCAAAAATTGACTCAATGGGCTTTACCAAGCTGTGAATATTAGAATACTTTTTGTCAGTTTCGTTTTGCACTGAAACATTATTACAAAAGCTGTTGGGATTAAAATGACCCATTTCTTGTAACAAAATCTTGATTAGAAATATATTTTAGCAGCACTTCAGGTCAGTTTGTACACAAGCGACAAGACTTTTGTCAGGGACTGTAGCTAAAAAGCTTACAATGGCAGAAGGTGAGATCGCCTGTTTGATGTTGCTATCTTTCTCTCCACTGAGGACATTTCCTGTCACTTACTGTGCCAGTGGCCACATACAAAGTCAGAGGGGTCTTTCCAACAGGGACACTGGTAGCAGTAAAAAGCTGTCAAATTCTTCTAAAAAAAGTATTGTGTTGTCTCCATTGGAAAACCCTTGCTCTCTTCCAGTATAGGTGCCTACATAGGAAGTGAGAAGAAATATACCCAATTGCTTTTCAGACAATAACAGAAACTTCACATAAATTCTAACCTTTCTGGGCTCTGGCCAAAACTACAAAGGTGGAGTGGAGTTCAAATTCAGATGAGATCAGTGAAAACTTGAAGTGATCAGGTAAAACACAGAAGTGATAATTATGTAGCACACTTCCTTTTCACTCAACAGCCTTCATTGGAGCTATCCATTACCTTTCTTAAAGCTTGGTTCATTCTGAAATATATCTTTTATCTACAACGATTTGTCAAGAGTGCAGTTTAGAAAAAAGTGAGAATTCCCTTGCTATAAAATCATCTTAAAATAGTCTGAATGAATAAAATGATCTTTGCTGTTTGAGCAGTAGAAAATATATGATATATTATATTTTTATATTCTTATAATGACCTACTGCTGTGAAAAGAGCTCACTGAATGAAAGTGAGAATACATTTACTTTGGCTAACATGTAAGTATTGGTTTTATATATATATATATATATATATATATATATATATATATATATATATATGAAAAAGCATGTTAACCCATTACATTAATATATAGGAAAGCCTGTGCAATTCTTTGAGGTATTGATAATATTGAAAGCTATTGAAGTACCATTTTTAAATACAAACACAGAGGTGGCAATTTCGGTTGAATTAGGCCTTTTTGAAAATGAAAACTCTCAATTTCTTATATCCCCAATTAAAACATTTTAGGCAATGTGTCAGCTTTGTCAATACTCAATGCCGGGACAGAGGGAAGAGGTTTTAAACCTCTTTACTTGATCATGTCCTAACTCAAGGATCCTATTTGATTTTTTTTTTTTTCCATAAAGATTTTTATTGAAAAAATTTTAACATAACAAAGCCAATACAGCATCATATCAAAGATGACTACAATACATGTATCACATGACATGTCAGAAATAAAACAGTAAGGTCACAGTGGTATCCACCAACATAAGCTGTGAATTCAAAAACATCCTAACATATGGTTTGGCAGTAGCGGTCCCTGCGTGGATCTGTTATTCGGCCCTTCTCAGTATCGTAACTTGGCGGGGGCCCTTCTGCTTTTAGTTCCGAACTGCCTGTTTCGGGGGGGCAATATGGTTCCAACCTACTGGACCCGAGACAGGCACGTCTTCACCATAGTTGTCGCATAAGTGGCTTCTGGACCTGTTTGTAAAGATGCACATGCCCGGGACCTGTATGCTTAGTGACCTATGTCGCTTCCAGAGGTCGCGACTAGTATGCAAAACGTGGGAGCAATTTAGGAAAAAGGTCGACACTCTGATCTGGAGCATCTAGTGTTCATGGATAGGGCTGAAGATAGAGTAGATGAGAATAGGAGAGAGAAGGAGAGGGAAAGAAGGGGGTGGGTGGGAGAGGGCAAGGGAAGTGAGGGGGGGGAGGGACTGGGGGAGGCACTGTCTCAGCTACGTCCTAGGAGGGGGTGGGGCTACCACCAACTATCCTATTTGATTTTGAACAACTTCAGACCTCTGATCTGCAAATGGACTCCCTCTTTTCACTCTTCATCTGCTGCAAACTGGGGTAGAAAATGTGGTAGAGACTTCCTGGATAAGGAGATTGCTGATAAGTTACTTAGAGGGTACTATATATCAAACCTGATCCCACGAGAAACATGGAGAAAATCACAGCTGAAAGTGATCCACCGAGCATACATACCTTTCCTATCTGAGAAATCCAACCCTCAATCTGCATTATGCCCACTCTGCTCCCATCCAAGACCCTCTCTGTCCTGTCAATGGTCTTGCTCTCACATTTCTGCTTTCTGGGACCAAGTAATTTCTTTTATATCAGTAATCTCCTCACTCGAAATCCCGAAAGACTCCATCCTACTACTATTTGGGCTCTGGAATCCTTCCTCTCAGCCACAAAAGGAGACTAAAGAAAATCTTTAACACACATCCCGGATACTCATTTTCCTCCTAGTCATCCAGGACCTCCTATTCAGACCCAACAATTACATTAGTCAAACGAGAACTAACATTGCTTATGTATTGAGCGAAAACCCTCTTCCAACAAATGCTTCCATCGGAGATGGCAAGTTTTCATGTCCTCAACTTCATCTTCAAAGGAACGTGAGTCCCTCACCAGTAATCTCAATTACTCCCAAGGACTTCAACAACTCTATGATAAAGAGGATATCTCTTGATTGGCTCCCGCCTCCCTCTGACCCAGGGGTCGGCGTTCTTTCCTACACCCGATTAGCCAATTCTGCTAACTCCTCCTCTTCCTGGCTGCCTGTGCATCATGCCCGAATAACTAGATAAATAAATAGAGGCTCTCACTATGTCATATATTGAAGTGATCTGTATGTATGTATAGGTAAAAAGGGTTTGTACCCCCCTGAAAAATGTGGGACTTTAAATTGGCAGACACTGGTAATTTTGTTAAAAATGGGTTGTAATTTATTACACAAAGACAAAAAAAGACTATGCTTAAAAAATCATCTACATATGATGATTAATAAAACAAACACTGACAGAAAACACAGTTACACATATAACATGGTGATACATATACAGAGTAGTTTCGCTCCAATGTCCGGTAGTACTTTACAGTGTCCAACATCCGGGATAAGTCCTAGCAGTACCCAAGGCGTTTCAGGCTCAAAGTCCTTTCATCAGGGGTATATATAGGAGGATTTATATTCTAGACCAGATAAGTGGCATCACAATCAAGAACAGAAAATGGAGATATTACAGCAAGTATATTGTTATAAGTAGAGGACAAGTATAAAGAGACCCTTGAAGTATTTTTGACCCAGTGGGATATGATCAGATAAACTGGTGCCTCGTGGAAGTTTTTGAATAGGCACAGACATACAATTTGTGCTTTTAAATGAGGAATATAATAATAAAAGCAACTTAGGGATTTTAAATAAAATCCTGCATTCAATAATGCTGTTTTATTTTATTTATTTCAGGTACTTTTATAGCGCCGTCAATTTACGCAGCGCTTTACATGTACATTATACATTCACATCAGTCCCTACCCTCAAGGAGCTTACAAACTAAGGTCCCTAACACACATTCATACATACTATATAGACAGGATCCGATTAACCTACCAGCATGTCTTTAGAGTGTGGGAGGAAACCGGAGTACCTGGAGGAAACCCATGCAGGCACAGGGAGAACATGCAAACTCCAGGCAGATGGTTTTGTGGTCAGGATTTGAACCAGTGACCCTTATAACTGCTATAACTGCTTATAACCACTACACCACTGTGCTGCCCTGCAGTTGCAAGAAGCTAGCCACTAGCACCTGTTCAAGCTCTATTACGGGGGTCCATGAAGTACATCCACACTGGCAAGGTAAACCTTGCCAGTGTGGATGTACTTCACGGACCCCCATAATACAGCTTGAACAGATGCTAGCGGCTATCGTCTTGCAACAGCATTTTTGGATGCAGGATTTTATTTAAAATCCCTAAGTTGCTTATATTATAATATTTCTTGTGTAAAAGCGCAAGTTGTATGTCTGTGCCTATTTAAAAACTTGTATCGGAAGGACCAGTTTATCTGATCATAGCCTACTGGGTCAAAAATACTTCAAGGGTCTCTAGGTTATAAAAAACCTTCATACTCGCCATCTACTGATAACGATATACTTGCATACTCTTGCTGCAATATCACCATTCTCTGTTCTTGATTGTGATGCCACTCATCTGGTCTAGAATATAAATCCTCCTATATAATTACCCCTGATAAAAGGACTTTGAGCCTATAACGCGCTGGGTACTGCTAGGACTTATCCCGGATGTTGGACACCAGAAAGTACTACCGGAGATTGGAGTGAAACTACTCTGTATATGTATCACCGTATTTTCATTACAATATATTGTTATATGTGTAACTGTGTTTTCTGATAGTGTTTGTTTCATTAATCATCATATGTAGATGATTTTTTAAGCATAGTCTTTTTTGTCTTCTCTGTGTAGTAAATTACAACCCATTTTTAACGAATTTACCAGTGTCTTTGCCAATTTGAAGTCCCACATTTTTTTTTTTTTGGGGGGGGGGGGGTTACAAACCCTTTTTTCGAATAACTAGATAAATGGTTCTTTTTAATCTTATGTTATTGATTCTCCACTACTTGTCATCTTTGTAGGATCATGAATGTTATTGTCATTATCTTACTCTACCATGGTACTACCCCTCCCAGTGTATTCTAGACAACAGACCTTAATGCCATTCCTTCACTATGTACCTACTCTTTGCCCTTTTCTCTCCCCCCCCCCCCTCTTCTCCTCCCTTCCCCTCCCCTTTTTGTTCTTCTTTTACCAAATTACCACTTAAATCCATCCAGATTTTACCTTGTTTTTTGCTCCCGCTATATAAAATGTGTTGTATGACAAACTGAAATTCACTAACCCCATCTCTTTTTTACAGAATATTTTTACTGTGCAAAGTACATTTCATGTTTTGACAATTAATTCTTGTTTTTTCATTCTGACCTCTGTTCCGTGTTTGTCAACTAATAAACTCTATTGAAAGAAAAATTTTTTTTAATGTTTTTGCGATTTTCCAAAATGTATATGACATTGTGTGTTATCTCTTTTTAATCTGGTTCTCAATACTGGCATTTTTTCTTTATCTTGGTGGGATGGCTTTCAGAAGTTAAAAGGGGCCTATTTTGCTGTTTTCTACAATGTTCTACAATGACTGAAAACCTGTATGGTTCTGATAATCACTGATGGTCACAATAGTGACTAAATTTTCCATCTTTTCTGCTCGTTTTTTTGTTTAATTTTCCAATGTATACTGTATAACCTTGACATATTACTCAGCAATTTACTGAGTTATTTGAACCATTCAAATCAACCTCTAAATGATACATACAGTATGAATTTTCAAGGGCAAATTAAGTAGAAACCAATAAATCTACTCGTATAATCTCATTTGTGGGAGGAGACCCTCTCAAGCTCATTGAGGAAGCCAAACTACAGATAGCATTTCTAGAGAATTGAGGCTGTAGGGCCACAGTACTTGACGTTATAGTCATGCTGCATAGATTTTTATTAGGAGGTATTCTTACTGGTCCTATACATTGCATAGTTGTTGGAAAGCTATATTTAAATCTTCTTTACCTGATCTATACGGATGGTGAAAACATAAACTGTTTCATGATATATTTAGAAGAGAATTGAAGTTGGTATCCAGTGTAGTATGGCCACAGTACTCAACAATATAGCAATGTTGCACTAATTTTAGCCACTAGAAGGTAGCCTTACTGGTCTCATACATTGCATCATTGTTTGCAAATTATATTAAAACCTCTTTACCTGATCTAGATGGTGAAAATGTATTTATTTAGAAGAGAAGGCAGCTGATAGACAGTAAGGCTAGGTTAGAACTTTTTGCTACTCCACTCCTAGGGGATGTTGCCAGTGACAAAATATTAACTTATCCTCCTGTACAGAGTGGCCCTTCAAATTTGCTCAGTGCTACTTTTCAGTATATCTTTGCTATGTGTCAGCTAAAAACTGTGTAATATAGAGTAAGACAGCAATTGACCATGGTCATTATAGAAAATAAAGAGCTTAAAAAACAACAACCTTGAATGGCAAAGACAACAATTCCTTTTATTACCATCATGTAATAATTATTGGCTATTATCATAAGGCATGACAGACAAATAGCAACCCCCTCAGCTTATGACTCGGAAAACCCCTTCAATGGGCTAACGTCCTTGATTTATTGAACAATTCCATCTTTCATGCAAACTGAATGACTGAAGAATACCAAAATAAAATACAGAGTTCAGTAGACTTGCAGCTGTGTTCTAGTTAAATGTTTATAGAACACAGCTAGTTAATGGTCTCAACACCATAAATCTCAGTCATGCAGTGCAAATGTGATATGTGTTAATTAGTGTTGTCCACTGACAGAGGCAATTTACCAGGTACAGTCCCCTATTACTGGCTTCATTCATTATGTCAACTAAAAAAGTCAAGTGGACTTGTTACATAGATCATTATGTAGCTTATTATATGTGACAGAATGTAAAAGGAAATGCTGAGAAAAAAAAAGCTATTCTAACAAGCAAAAAAAATCTAATTATTGGACAACGTATTATTATATATACATAGCTAAAGTTGCTTTCACTGGCATGTATAATTTATAATTTTAATGCATACTCCATAGAAATTTTTAGCATAACTTTCACTTTGTTGCATATTTCTTTTATTGTATTACTTACCCAGATTTGTAGAGTTCCCTCTATTTAAATCTTCAATCACTCAACAATCAGTACTTCAACAACACCGATGTTAATGTCAAGCATAAAAAGAATGAATGAGTCTACAGCCAGTCAGACCTGACTAATAAGTTTGCATTGAGAGTGAGGAACAGTAAGGCAGATACTTAGTGTGAGAAAAAAGAGGGAATTTCTATATAAAAGTGTAGTGCCCTCATCCTAGAATAGGGTTAGGGGTCAATTTAGTTATACTGGGTGGTAGCCAGCCTGGCTAATTCGTAGTGTTTAGAGGTCAAATGGCTTCCCTCCTAATCCTGTTTAGCTGTGGTTTCTCCCTTTTATCTGTAGGTGACGCTGTTGACTTTGACATTAGTGTGATGAGCTACAGTGAGTTCAGGTTATGATAAGTCTTCCCGTCCAGGGCTGTGGCCTGGGTGGATGTGTGTGGAACAGCTCCTGGCTGCTAGGCCTGAAGCCTGAGGCCTATCCAGGTGCTCGCTTGGCTGATAGGTCTATCCGAAGCCTATCCAGGTGTTCAAGATTATACTGAGCAAAGCCTGCCAGAGATCCGGAAACAATTCTGAGAGGGATAGAGTTCTAGAGAAGCACCAGAGGTGACTCTTCACGGATCAGGACACCATGAGGATGCTGGGAGAGCTTCAAGAGAGAACTCATCCAAGAGAATTCAGTATGCTATAGTGAGTAAAGCTCAGTTACCATAGGAAAGGTAGGTAGATAGATAGATAGATAGATAGATAGATAGATAGATAGATAGATAGATAGATAGATAGATAGATAGATAGATAGATAGATAGATAGTATATTGCAACAACATACAGTATATCTGATACTGTACATTTATTTAAATATCCTCATTATCATACAGAATAATTTACATGCTTGTTTGATCGATCTATTAAATATGATGATGTTAAAGTAAAACTAAACAATATCTGAGAAACCACATACTGAAAACACTATTTAATTCATGTTTTAGTATTTATAGCAAGCTGTCCCACCCATCTATGTCTCCATGCTTTATTTTGTTGAGACATCACTTTGAAAAACATCCCCTAACATTTGTAACCACGGTCATCTTGAGTAAGGGCATATGATTCTTGTAGCGTTTACTTCCTGTAATCCGTTTGCCCTTAGCTCAGACTTGAAGGCAGAAGGGTGTACTTAGCTGAAAAAGCCCCTCTTCCAGATTCCAGACTCCCGGGATGTATGACATCATTTTGGTTTAGGCAAGAAACCAGGAAGTAACTAATGTAAAAAAAAAAAGAATGTAGCTATGTAAAAAAAAAAAGTTTAAAACGTGTAAATAGAACTTCCGATCTATTTACTAATGCTATCAGCATAAGGATTAAAATAGTTAATACTGATTGAGAAAGATTAGTGGTGGTGCTTTGATGGCATTTTTGGATATATGTGTGGATGGTTGAATGGAGTCCATCCTAATTGACAGAACACTGTTGAATAACATACTCTACATGCAGCTCAAATTATCAATAAATATATTTATTTACAACTACCTGCTAAAAAGTTACATGTTTTGGTGCCTAGTGATGTCATTTGGTGATATCTGCAAAAAACAGAATAGAACCAATATTGCACATTTCAAATGTATATATCTTTATACTGATCACATTCTTTACATGCTTTGCATACAGTAATATTTTGAAGGTTGTTTATTATGTTTTTCTATTTAAACACTTTTCTGCTTTGTTCATGTAGCCAGTTTAAAAGCAAGTTTTTTTTTTTTTTTTCGTTTTGTTTTTTCAAGCGTTTGATGCACTTAGTGGCTTTCTTATTAAGATGCATATCACCATCTGCTAATCATGCAGTATTCTCTGGTGATGGAGCTGCATATCAAAGTATATGTTTTACATTTCATTTCCTGTCAATTTGCATGGAATTTTTTTTAGACAAAATGAGAAAGAAAATTCATTTTTTTATTCATATGCAAAACATTTTTTTCTCATTGCATGGTTGGAGTATCTACTGTATATTTAGGCCCTAAAAATAAGAGAAAAAAATGACTACATAAAGCATAACCTTTTATTCCTCTAAATCAATAGCCACCTACAGTACATAGTGAAGCTCAATAATGTAGTAATAAGTACAGCCCAACTGCACTTCCCAGGCCTCTCTTCTTATTCATGTTTATTAAAGAAGATAAAGTCCTGGGTTTCTCTGGGTTTGATTGTAGCATTCATTTTTTGATCTGCTGATCATTTTAGCATGTAGTTTTCACTAATGGTAATCTCTGCTTATGCATTTTTCATCATATGCTTTGTCTTAATTACCTCAGATTTTGACAGATGTACTGTAAAATAATTTTGCTTAACCACTAAAAGACCAGCCGCCACAGTTACCAGCCGCCACAGTACTGCGGCAGGTTGGCTCTCCTGGGCGAATCGCCGTCATTGTACATTGGCTGCTTTAAGACCTCTAGACGCCGGAGTTGATTCGCATGGCCAGCGGCCGCAATGTCCGCCGGCCACCCGCGATCGCTCCTGATAGAGACAGAACAGGGATCTGTCAATGTAAACAGACATATCCTAATTCTGTCAGGGGAGGAGAGACAGATCTGCTGTTCCTAGTGATTAGGAACAGTGATCTTTCTCCTCCTCAAGTCACTACACTCCCCCCACAGTTGGAAACACTTCCCTAGGGAACACAATAGAAAAAATACCGCGCTAAAGTGCATAAGTGAAAAATAAAGCAACAGCAGCTGCCAAACTATGAAATACACATAGAACAATATACAGTAAACAATAAATGGGCAGCGCTAAAAAATACAAATAATGAAAATCAAAAAATCAGTAAAGGAAAGTCCAAAGCAAAAAAATATATAATGAAAAATTGTCCAATAATCAATGATGAAATATAACTGTGATGGTTAGTGAAAATATGTAATCCAAAACAGCATAGGAGTGCTAATAGAAGTGCTGATAAAACCACTTTGTAACGACAGTGCACCACCACCACACGAAAAATATATGCGCTTACCGGAGGCAAGCTATGAGGGAGCCTGTGGCTAATACCCAGCCAGGGCCTTTTCCTCAAGGAAGCTGAAGTACAGGAAAAGGACGCCTGAACTATGTATCAATGGCTTGGAGTACGAATGACGGTCACCGCAGTTAAAGAGGATATTGCTCAGAAAATAAAAAGAAGAATTCCATAGTGTAGACTGAACCACAGTGGATTTAATGTGAAAAAAAGTAGCACACTTACATTTAAGATGATAAAAACAGACATGTATAAAACGAACGGCCGGCCAGCAAGCGAATGCCTGTCAATGGGATGCACAATGATGTCAGTACGTCCACCTCCTACACGCGTTTCGTCATCAAAAGACGTTGTCTCGGGGATCAGGCAAGGCACTGAGTCATCGCATCTAAATAACAAACAACCGGAGCCAAGCCTCAATATGAACTCTGAATGGCAGGAAACCGGTATTCTAAAACGAACGTCTAAAACGGAATTAAGCCTTGATGTAAAACTTAGGAGGCAAGAACCCGGAAGACAAATTGTATAAACAAAGAAAAAAACTTTAACATTAATCAGCAAAAACAAAGGAATATATATAAATAGAAAGGGGGCAGAGAGCAATATATTCCAACCCATCGTCGGGAGACAAAGATTTGGAAATTAAATTATAAAAACGTAAATATAGTGATAAACCCTAAAAAATTTATTATTAAAAAATATTTATTTTATTTTAAAATATATTTATTATACACTTAAACCCTTGATCGCCCCCTAGTGTTAACCCCTTCCCTGCCAGTGACATTTATACAGTAATCAGTGGCTATTTGTAGCTCTGATCGCTGTATAAATGTCACTGGTCCCAAAAAAGTGTCAAAAGTGTCCGATCTGTCTGCCGTAATGTCGCAGTCTCGCTAAAAATCACTGATCACCGCCATTACTAGTAAAAAAATGTATAATAAAAATGCCATAAATCAATCCCCTATTTTGTAGATGCTATAACTTGTTTTATTTTTATTTTTTGGGGGGGATATTTATTAAAGCAAAAAGTCAAAAATATTGTTTTATTTTCAAAATTGTCGCTCTTCTTTTGTTTATAGCGCAAAAAATAAAAAACGCAGAGGTGATCAAATACCACCAAAAGAAACCTATATTTGTGAGGAAAATATACATTTTATTTCGGTACAGCGTTGCACGCCCTTGCAATTGTCAGTTAAAGCAACGCAGTGGCGTATCGCAAAAAATGGCCTGGTCATTAAGAGGGCAAATCCTTCCGGTCCTTAAGTGGTTAAAGAATAAGTGCACCTTTTGTAACATGCCATGTGTTACACCCATAGTCATATGCACCCCCTGATCAATCATTTTGACAGTGAATGGGGATCTTCTCACCCCCCTCACAATCTAAAAAAACATGATCGTGCAGGGCTCAGCCCACCTGACTGCTTCATTCATTCACAGAGTTCTGTGAATGTGAAAACTACAAGTACAGTACCGTCAACCTTTGTAGTTCTTAATGAATTACCAGGGCACTGGTGAGTGCTCTAGGTAGTTTATTGAGCTTCCTGTCATTCAGTAACTGCCTGCCCGTATCGGAGGTATGGGCAGACAGCAGCACAGACAGTCAGCAGGACTGTAGCATTGCACCCACAATCTGCTGATGCAATGCTTTACAGGCTCCTAACAAAAAAAAATAATAAATGCATATTTATTATTTATGTAAAGATGAACTTATCCATTAACCTAATTCTGAATTTGTGTATATGTAATTCTGTCATTGAATAAATATTAAAGTGGTTGCATGGTAATAGCAGCTCATAATACCTGGGCTAATGATTAAGGCCTCATTCACATGGGTGTACTTAAGCATACTTGAATGTGAGGACCGTGTTTTGTCAGGTGTTCTTTGTATCCATGTGCAGGTAGTTCAATTAATGTCTATTGAGATGCAATGGCTGCACAGACATTGTTACTGCTCCCAATCTAACATCCATATGGAGGCAGGTCTCTGAATGCAGGCATTGTGAGTTTGGGGACCTGTACCTGCATGCAGCCGCACCCACATGGATGTCAAATTGGGAGCAGCAGCTGCATCCATGCAGCTTAGGCATCCCAATTGGCATTAATGGGACTGCCTGTACTCACACGCAGAGAAAACCTGCATCCATGTATTCCATGCAAGCAAAACACGGCCCTCCCACGGCAGTGTGCTTAAGTATGTCAATTAGTCTTAAGACTCAACTGTAATGGGGTTAATTTACTAAAACTGGAGAGTGCAAAACCTGGTGCAGCTCTGCATAGAAACGAATCGGCGTGCATTTTTTTTTTTCCGAAGCTTAATTGAACAAGTCAGAAGCTGATTGGCTACAATGCACAGCTGCACCAGATTTTTCACTCTTTAATTTCAGTAAATCAACCCCAATATATTATCACAAAGAACACACTGCTACCTTTATTTTATCATATGCTTGCATGCTTATAGGACGAATTCAATTTGTCAAAGAATGCAGTAAGAAGCACTTTTCTCCCCTCTATTCGTTTTCTTCCCTCTGGAATATCCTGCAGCGAGTGCTACTAACATTTAGCACAGTATGTGCCCAGGGACATATGTCCAGCATTCCATAAGTCTGAGTTGCAAGCATTTGTCCCTGGGTGCATCCTGCCCTAAATGTTGTAGCATGTGGTGCAACGTCCAGCCCTGTCCAGACAGAGCAGCTTCTTATAGAATGTACCAGGGTTTCGGCAGCGGGGCTGGATGGTGCATCTTTGCCTTCCACCCACACCTAAATGCCATAACCCACATGCAGCGTGGCTAAAGGCCCGATGTGCATGAGGCCTTGGACATCTATATAATTTTAATTTTATTATAACTAAAAATGTACAACATTTCTAGAAAGGTACATCATCTGTTCTTGCTCCACTGCTGTTGTATGATGTTTATAGCTGAATCCTTGTTTTTGTATTCTTTGTATTAAACAGCTGCAAGACATACTAAACTGAAAAATATTTCCTGATGTGTGAGAAATGGCATCATTAAGTAAACATACTCATATTAATTATTCCTTGCACATCTTGTGGAAAAAAATTAATGTAATTAGGAAATCTGAATCAGCTTTTTTACGTGCAGGATTTCCCTACTTCCTGACATTTTTATTTTGTACAATGCTATTTTAAGTGAAGGACACATCAAAGCTAAAGCCATACTTATGTTTACTTTTTTGCAATCTGCGCAATCCAGTATTACGTGAACAAAAATACAAATAAATACTGTAGTAGTTGCTAGCCAACACCCATAAGTCATTCCAACCTTATTAAACTGAATATATACCAAAAATGATGTAGCGCAACCTTCAATAAATTAAACTCAATAAAATAACAAAAAATATTTGTGCAAAAAATAGTCCAGTGAATTTCAAAACATATCAAACAAAAAAACGATATCCAACTTGAATCCACTTCAGTCACCACTGTGACATGTAATACGAAATGTGAATCCTCCACCCTTGTAGATGAGCCTCTGACCTCTCTGCCGTGACCCCTGCATTACCAGTAGGTCTCACCACACATTTTTTCCCTCTCTGGGATGAAGAAAAAAGCAGCTACTGCTTCCAATGCCTTTTATTCGGATGGATGGATGGATGAATGGGTTGATATATTTCCAATACCCTCAGCATACATGCAAGAAGAAAAAGCACACAGACCTAGTGCTCCATTTAAAACTTCGCATTTATTTAAAAAATAAAGTAATGCACTTACAAAAATGGCCATGCTAGCCGTAGATCACGTATCTTTCATATACCTTACAAACCGTACTTTAATACCTTAAACATACTTATGTTTAAAAACAATTATACTATCCCCTGAAACAAGATAAACCAGTGCACAAAATTCACTTGTGCACACACAGTACACACACATATAAATAAATAAATATATATAATAAATAGGATTCTATTGTATTTCCCTTCCATTACCTAGAACAAACCTCCATTTATTTTTTTTAACTTTTTGTGAAAATGCTAAATACCTAGCTTTTTTTTCAGTAACACTTTGAGTCAGTTCACCTGGAACAAGCTAGGTCAGGGTAAGTCAGGGCACAGTAAAATCACTTTATCTAAGCCCCCGTACACACGGTCGGAAATTCCGACGGAAAATATCCGATCGGACCATGTTGTCGGAAAATCCGCCCGTGTGTGGGCTCCATCTGACTTTTTCCTGCTCTCATATTTTCTGACAACAAAAGTGCCACGCATGCTCAGATCAAATTACGAGACCAAAGCTATTGGCTACTAGCCTCTACGTAGTCCCATCTTACGCAACGAACGTCACCACGTTCAGAATGATCGGATTTTCCGACCGTGTGTATGCAACACCAGTGTCGGACAAAATCCGTCAGACAAAATCTGACGGATTTTGTGGTCGGAATTTCCGACCGTGTGTACGGGGGCAAACAGTTTCCTTAGTCGCACACTCACATATATGCATTACGGTAATGCACAGTAAAATGCATTACCGTATGCTACCATAATGCATGCTACCTAATTACCTAATATAAACCTAATTGTGGCATGTTACATAGTTACATAGTTGGTGAGGTTGAAAAAAGATGCAAGTCCATCCAGTTCAACCTGTGTGTGTGTTGCAGAGCTATCCATTTTAAAATGAACCCCACTAAACCTAGCCAGCCCATCACAATGCACTTGTGTTTTAGTGCACCACATAGCACAGACTTGAACCCTTTGTGGTCCATGTGTTACGGTGAGCTGCATTTAGAAAAAAAATTGAAAACACTATTTTGTGCATGGTGATGCGCTGCAACCCAATGAATTATGAAAGGTCTGCCATTGCGCATAATTCCAAGTGGGTTAATGCAATGCATACTGTAAAGTGTTACATGTAAACCTCCTTATTTGGATCTTCCACCAAAACATTTTGCTTTGGATAGTCTGTGGATAAGTCAGACCTTTGACAGCTGTCACTAAGTCAGTTGTCCTTACTGGGATTCTGCCCTCACCTCCTGTTACAGTGACAGCTGTTATTGGTGGGGTTTCCCCCCACCACAACAGTAGGTAAGGGTTAAAAAGCCTAACAACATTTTTTAACCTCTATCAAAAACTAAAAAGGATTTAGCAGGAGATCTACTTTATTTGCAGTTTCTAAAGTCAGAGAAATAAACAGAGACACCCGGTTAATAATTCCATAGCTTCTTGCTAAGTACTGCTGTCTGTATAAGCAGACAGCTGGAGACATCTCCAAATATTTCAGAATTTACTACCGATAGAAGGCAGTAATTGGATTTTGACCAAGTGCTGCATTTATCCTTTATATGCAAGTGAGCCAAATATAATTATAATTTTACATTAGAAGTGCTTATGCAAATATTCTATAAACCTAAGAATACTGATCAGGTTGTCTATATTTAACCTAAAACTATATGCAGCTTTGGATAGACTTTAGAAGGATAAATATGTTGCGCTTTTATTACTGCCCATAAGGCCCTTGAGCGAATTACTTGATATAGGTTCTAACCCTTCCCTAGTTTACTGAAATGTGTTTTGTCCCACTGAAGAGTGCTTTTTAACATCTATTGACTGTACAGATTGTTTCCAAAACATACTGTGGCTAACATTCTTTTGCAGTCTACTGAACAGTCTATTTGCCTTTAGTAAATCAAACCCATACTCAATTTGTGTCTAAAGGCAAATAGGATGTTTACTTTACAAGGGGATTTTCCCTAGTAGAGCGAGTTGGAGAACATTCACTTAACAAAGAATACCCAATCATTTGCAAGAAAAGTAACAAAAAACAGTATTTTTGCTTGCATATGATTAGATGATGGAAGTCGGTGGAGATTCTCCTAATTTACTAAGCTATGGGAACATTCCCTTGCAAAATAAGCAGGCCACAGGCATACCCCACTTTTAAGTACCCCACTTTTAAGTACACAATTGGGTTTATTTACTAAAGCTGGAAAGTGCAAAATCAGGTTCACTTCTGCATAGAAACCAATGAGCTTCCAGGTTTTATTACCAAAGCTTAATTGGACAAGCTGAGGTTAGAAGTTTTTCAGTTTCTATGCAGAAGTGAGCCTGAGTTTGTACTTTCCAGCTTTAGTAAATAAACCCCATTGTGTACTTAAAAGTGGGGTATGCCTGTATTTGACTTTTGTAAATCAATCCCATAGGTTTGTGGAAATTACAGTGCTTCCCTGTAAAGAAGAAAATTGACATTTACCTCCTGTGTCTACCATATTGCTGAATACCACACCATTGTGGATTAATCCAAAGATGTAGTTTCTTTTGAAACTGAGACCTTGAAAAATATTACTACTTCCATCCAATTATCAAAGCAGTGTTAGAACTGACTTTACTATCAAAAGTCTGACTTCCAGTCTGAGTTTTCAAAGCTGCTATTAGGGATGGGCTCAATGTTCGAGTCGAACTTACGTTTGACTTGAACATCAACATATGTGGCGCTCACGGCAAGTTTGCCCGCTGTGGAGCACCCCATAATGCACTGCAATCTTGATGGCTGCTGATTAACCAAAGCATGCACCTGACCTGCATGCTTTGGCCAAACACAGCACAATGTGCTGTGAGAGCCATGATTGGCCAAAGGCAGGGTGCCTTTGGCCAATCATAGCTCAGGGGCTAAGTCCACACCCCACACTATATAAGGCTGCTGCTTACGTGGCAGCTGTATATAGGGAATGAATGGAGATTAGGCAGGTAGTTAGTAGACATGTGCACACTGAAATATTTCGTTTCGGAATTTCGTTTTCGTCTGAAAAATAAATTGATTTAGTTACTCCCGAAATTCGTTTTTATTTATTTAGTTTTTCGTTAAAAATTGCATTCGTCCGAAAATCCAAATGAATTAAGGTCGAATCTGTCATTGAAGGCTTATGGTGTCTGTCGAAAGTTCAAAGAAGATTCGACGGAGCCAGCTAAACTGTATGACTCTGTATAGTTTAGCTGCAATTCCACCCAATTCCAGCAGCAATCTTTCCTCTCTACGTCGAATCTTTCCTTTCTACGTCGAATCTTTCCTTTCTACGTCGAATCTTTTCTCTCTATGTAGAATAATCTTTGACTAATAGAGTTAAGGTTAGGCACATTCGACCACAGGTTCAATGGACACAGATTGTTATTGTCAGCGTTGAATCTCCTATCATATCGAACTGTTGTCACAACGAAAATAAAGCATTTGTTTATGTCGGATCTTTCGTTTTTCAGATTCTGCACTTTCGTTATCGTTTATTAAAACGATAACGAAAATACCTGAAATTCGGACGAAAATGCATTCGGACGAAAACGAATGCACATGTCTAGTAGTTAGTGTAGTGTGCAGTCAGTTAGTGTAGTGTGTATATAAAATACAGTTCAGAGTATATAGTGCAGTCCATGTAGTATATATAATACAGTTCAGAGTATATAGTGCAGTCTGTGTAAGTGTCAGGAAAGGTTTCACCTGCTAGTGGCGCTATCGCTCCCAGATCTATGGGCCACAGTTCCAGTGTCCACCAGCTGGTGTCTCCCGGCAGTCTGGAGCCCACATAATCTCCTGCAATCAGGCATCACCTGAGACTGATTGCGGAAGGTGCACTTATACCCGGCAGATGCTCGCACGCATTGCCTTGGTATTGTCTCCTTGTGCCCTGACCTGTGTTCGCTAGCCTGTGCCCCTGTATCCTGTGACCCTGAACCCTATATCCGTCCTTGAACCCTGTATCCGTTCCTGGACCCTTTCCCTGCAGCCTGATCCCTTCGCCTGCTCTCCCTGTCTCCTGTTACCCTCCCCCTGTCCTGTCTTGCTCCCAGCCCTTTTTGCTTGATCTCCCGTGTATGACCCTGTCTTGTTTACGATTATGATTGTATCTTACACCTGTATATACGTTTGGTTTGGATAGTTATTGTTGTGTGTCACGGTGATTGGTTGCTGGTTTATTTTATTGTTTGCCATATTAGAGGTGTGTTTACTTTTGTTTATTACTTATCCTTTAATAAATCATTTTATACTTTACATGTGTTTGGTTCACTCTATCGCAGTCCACACATTTCTGGTCGCACTGGTCCCTGACATAATACCAAGGCCATCCCAGAAGTGGCTGCACAGAGGAGCCATCTTGGTTCTGCTGTTTTTGCTAAAATGCACCCGGAAGAAGTTGTCTATCTTTACTGGTGACGGGGGATAATAATTATTGCCATCAGATATTAAAGGAGTGGAGATCAACTTTTAGAATGCATCCGTCTTCCTCATTTTATAGTTGATCAGGGCAGTATGCTGTTTGAAAAGGTTCGGCATTTGATTCAGGTGTGTGCAGAGCTAGCTTTGTCCAGTATTCCTAAAGGTAGTGATGACTTTTCTCCCCCCTTCAGTATAGCTCAGGTAGAATCTTTAGTGTGGCTTTTGGAGAATGACTCAACGTATTTCTTTGAATTGAATTGAATTGAATTTTGTTCAGCCATTACTACAAGCATGGTCAGATTTATTGCACTCAGCCTCAGTCAGCTTTCAACAACCCATTCCTGCTGCCAGACACCTGCCTGCTCAAATGTCTCTCTCTCTCCATCACCCACAGCAACCACAGTCTCAGCCCAATATACCCTGCTACCAACTAAGTATCAGTTGGTGCACCTACCCTGCTTCTTCTCTGCTGCCTGCAACAATCCCACAAAAAATCCCCCTAAGCAACTGCTCCCTTTTTTACCATACTCCAGCTCTTCTATTCAATAAGCTGCATCCCCTATTTACAGCCCTGCAGTCACTTACAGAACTTCAGTGGCTAAACCAAAGAAGAAACAGAAGTTTTTTCCCAACCCAAACAATCCTGCCATTATCCCAGCCTGCTTCCACCCCAGTCGATCGGCTCCAGCCTGCTTCCACCCCAGTCGATCTGCTCCAGTCTGCTTCCACTCCAGTTGATCTGCTCCAATCTGCTTCCACTCCAGTTGATCTGCTCCAGCCTGCTTCCACACCAGTGGAGGCTAGCCTCTAATGGTCCTGAACCTGATGACCCACCTAACCCTGCCAACTCTCTGCCTGCTGTCCAGCCTGATCTTCCAGTACCTGCTGTCCAACCTGATTCTCCAGTGTTTGCTGTCCAGCCTGCTGTTCTGGTGCCCACGGTCCGGCCTTCTGTTCTGGTGCCTTCGGTCCAGCCTGAAGTTCTGGTTCCCATGGTCCAGCCTGATGTTCCCATGCCCATGGTCCAGCCTGATGTTCCCGTGCCCACGGTCCAGCCTGAGGTTCCAGTGCCCAAGGTCCATCTTGATGTTCCTGTGCCCACGCTCCATTCTGATGTTCCGGTGCTCACAGTCCAGCCTGATGTTCCGTTGCCCATGGTCCAGCCTGATGTGCTGGTGCCTGTTTCCCAGCCTTCTGAGCCTGTGCCGGTTTCCCAGCCTGATGTGCTGCTGCCTGTTATCCAGCCTGTTGGGCCGGGGCTCGGGGCCCAGCTTGATGTTGACAAAGATGTCAACATCAAAGCAAAAAGACAGCAGTCATCGGGTGGCCTCAATGGAGGCAGAGTATTTTCGTTTGTTCTGCTCTTTCAGGTCCGTCGGGCAGCGTGATTGATGATGGATTTACATTGCGGGAGGAATGGTCAAAAAACTCTGTTGTGGTTTTTACTTTTTACTTTTTGGTGAATACCTAGGGGTACAGTGTACCCAATATCTTTCACATAGGGGGGGATCTGGGTTGCTATAAAGGGGGCTTCCAGATTCCAATAAGCCCCCCCCCCGCAAGGCCCTGACAACCACAGCCCAGGGTTGTCGGGAAGAGGCCCTTGTCCCCACCATAGGGGACAAGGTGCTTTGGGGTGGGGACGCAGAGCCCCTCCTGCCCCAAAGCACTGCCCATGTTAAGGGCATGTGGCCTGGTATGGTTCAGGAAGGGTGGGTGCTCGCTCGTCTGTTTCCCTATCCTGACCTCCAGGCTACATGCTCGGATAAGGGTCTGGTATGGATTTGACAATTTTGCCAATTTGCCAATTTTTTTTTACATTTGCCGTGGAGTTCCCCTTAAAGTGGTTGTATTTTTGATTGTCACTTTTATCTATAGCTAAGCCTAGAATAAGGCTTACCTGTAGGCAGTGGAAATATCTCCTAAACGTGTGCCGTTTAGGAGATATTTACCTTGTAGTGCACCAATGATGTCATCGGTGCATGCGTTGTGAAGAAACAGACCTCTGTACCGTTTCTTCCTGAGTGCGTGCCGTGACTGGCAGATGCGCTGGAGTGAGGTCATGCGACTCTGGCCACGCGGCTCTGGACAGTCACAACGCCAGTGTCTGCAACCCCAGAAGGAAGAGGAGCGAAGATAGATGCTTACTGCAGCGGGTACAGCGCAGGCTTTGTTCGCAGGTAAGTGCCACATAATGGGCTAGTATGCGATTCATGCTAGCCCATTATGCTTTTACTTTGCAGGATTTGCAGGAAACAAAAGAGGACGTAAAACCCATCAGGGTTTACTTCATCTTTAAAATCCATACCAGACCCAAAGAGCCTGGTATGGACTGGAGGGGGGGGGGGGGACCCCACATAGTTTTTTTCATAGATTTTTCATCAATATTGCTGGGAGCTGGCAATACATTACAGCTACGAGCAAGTTTAAATTAATTTTTTTACTTTAGAAATATCATTATTGGTGTGGCACTATTCGACAGATCGCACAGACTTGCCACTTTACAGGCAGACTAAGTGGACCCCCAGACACGATATTTTAAGGAATATTCAGTTTTTATTGTGTCACTTTAAGCATTATTACAATCACTGCTACAGAAAAAACAATTGTTTTAATAACTTTTTTTGCATTGATACATGTTCCCTAGGGCATTACCCGGGTCCCCATACACTTTTTATGGCACTAACATGCATATAAGCCTTTAAAATGCAGACTTTTATGTTCATGTCCCATAGACTTTAATAGGGTTTCGCACGTTCGCTGGAACTTTTGCCTTTTTGAGGTGTTTTGGTGCGAACCGAACCGGGGGATGTTTGGCCCATCCCTAGCTGCCATATAGGGATTACTAAATACCTGTGACATGAAAGAAAGAGCAATAAAGAGCCTACAGCAGCCTCTGTACCCAGACAATTTGGATGAAATAGCAAGAGAAATGGTATGTTCAAAGTGATTATAAAGTCAAACATGTTATACTTACCTGCTCTGTGCAGTGGTTTTGCACAGGACACCCAGGATCCTCCTCTTCTTGGGCCCCTTACTGGAGCTCCTGGCCCCTCCCTCCTGTTGAGTGCCCCCACAGCAAGAAGCTTGCTGTGGGGGCACCTGAGTCGAGCTGCAACTCCGTGTATCAAGACAGACACAGAGTTGCGGTTCGGCCCTGCCCCCCCCTCTCTGCTGATTGGCTAACTGAGTTTGATTGACAGCAACAGGAGCCAATGGTGCTGTTGCTGTGTCTCAGCCAATCAAGAAGGAGAGTCCAGGATAGTGGAGCCACTCATGGACATAGTTGGATAGAGAGGTGGCTCAGGTAAGTATTAGGGGGGCTGCTGCAGAAGGCTTTTTATCTAAATGCATAGATAAAAAACCTTCTGCCTTTACAACCACTTTAGCCCACATTCACATTGGGCCAATTTGGCATGCAATTTGACAAATAAAAAACCCTGAAAGCTGATTGATTTCTTTGCAGAACTGCATCAGATTTTGCATGCTCCAGGTTTAGTAAATCAACCCCCAGTCAAGTGTATCTGTAGCTCTGTTTTTTTCTTTGCTTACTAAAGTAACATAAATTGTGTAATAGAGGGGCATAAATATAATTTAAATCTCTTTCTTAATTGCGAAACAGAATGTAAACATGATGTTCTTAAAATGGTCACTAAGGACTTGAAATATCATTTTACTGGACTTCAAGGTAATGCTATTAATAGCATTTTATATTTTAGTGGAATTTATTTCCTTTCTTCGATCTAGCTAGTGTTCTGCCAGTGTTTCTTTTTAATTAATATCTCATGGATGAAGCTTCAAGTTGCCTGAACCTGATCAAGAGGTTTGGCAGTTGGGGTCTTCAGTAGCTGCATTATGATGTAATTGCATGTAGGGTTAAGCAATTGTTCTAAAACTTAAACAATGTACTGCTGAAATTAATGTGACTCTTGTTCCAATGCCAATTATCTCAGCTTATTTTAAATTGTACTGCCACAATAAAGATCACTCAAAATTTGGTAATATACACAGAGAATATAAAAAGAGAAAACGGTATCCAGTCCAGTGTCAGACAGAAAAGTACTTGCACTAGCAACGTTTTATCAGTTGCCTTACCAAAAATGTTAAACTTGATGTTTGCTACACCAAGAAAGCATTTGTACGTGTCAGAAACCATATTACATAGATCCTTTCTCAAACTGAAAGCTTTAAAGCATTTTTCTCACTTAGAGAGATGACAGTAGTAATTCTCTCAACAAATAACAATTATTAGACAAAACTAACAGTTATGCCGCGTACACACGGCCGGAATTTCCGGCAGAAAAAGTCTGATGGGAGCTTTTCATCGGACATTCCAAGCGTGTGTATGCCCCATCGGCATTTGCAACGAACTTAGATATAGAACATGTTCTAAATCTTTCCGTCAGAAATGCCGACGGAGCTTAGTTCATCGGCAAGTCCGGCCATGTGTAAGTGGCATTAGGGACCATTCACCCCCCTAAAATGCACTGCACTTGGTGTGTTTGTACACTGCAGTGCTATTCATTGTAAATGACCCCGTAACATACCTCCAAAGTGCAATATGTCTCTTGCGTTGCACTTCCATAAATGCAGCCTGTGATATTTTTGCATGCGTTGCGCTGCACTTCATCCTATTTATTTTAAATTGGTTGTTTAATGCAACATGCATCAATACATGACAGCACATACATTGCAGCGCCCTGTGTTGTGGCATGAATGGGCCCTTATAGGTCACTTCCCCACCCCCCTAGCCTGTGACCGGACAGTGAAAGTAAAATCTTTAAATTGAGGACCTGTAGCTATATTACTGAACCATTAATCTGTAACTAATAATATCTTTCTGTAACTTTGCTATCCTCTCCTATTAGCATGTTATTAGCACATTAGCACTGCAGTAGAATTATCTGGCTCCTTGTGTTGCTTCTTCTTCTCCCGGTCTGCGTTTTGCTTTACAGGTCTTGGAAGAGACTGATACCAGATCAAAGAACTTACACTACTTGCATATAAAAAATGGATAAAAATCATAATGTATTAATGAATAACTAACAGAATTATTGTGTGTCCTTTTATCTGTCTGGAGTTAAGTTTTGAAAAACTGATAATGCCAGTTATGTAATTATTAAAATATTGGTCCACTTGGGCCAGGAAAAATTAGATGGAGCCAAGAAAATTAAAATCTGGATAAATAACAGCTATCAGGAGTAGTTGTAAATGGTATATTTGGAACAGAGACCAGTCATTAGTGGTGTACCACAAGGTTTAGTACTAGGAGCTGTCCCTTTTAATCCTTCTGTAAGTGATGTATATAACTGAAGGTTTGGAGGGTAAGATATGCCTTTTTGCTGATTGCACAATGGTGTACAAGGATGAGCAAATGTGTCTGAGTTTTGTTCACAGGGGGCTCATCAAACCCAGCATGATGTATGAAAAGTGCAAACTTAAAACCAAACCTTACTGAACACAATGCAGGGGCTAATCTTGAAAATCAATTCTGGCCATTTTTGAAGCTTACAGGCAAGGGTTTGTCAAAAAATGGGCATTGGGAGCTGGAGACTGCCATGGTGGACATTTACAAATTAAAAAAAAATACCATACAGTGGGGAGAGGGTCCTCCTTTCAATATTACTTGGAGGGTGACATGGGAAAAACACCAATCCTTTCAATTACATACTTGGGAGATGCTTTTATGCTGCATGTGGTGTCACAAAACAGTACTACTTTCTTGGACAGCATCAGCAACACTGTATAGTGGCATCACATATTTTTTTACATTTAGCTTTTCACAAACACAGCAGCAGTACCTTAATTTGAATCAGGAGAAGTAGCAACCACAACAGATCAAAAAACTATAAGAAAAAAAATGTACTCTTCAAAAAAAACATAAAGGTAAAGCCCTCAACTTCTGACATTTGACAGTAGCCTAGTTTATGAACTTTTTAAAAGTATCTCAATGTATTTGCTTAAAAATTTAATAAAATGCCACTGTGGACCAGTCGTGTTTTTTTTTTCAGGGGGGTGGAAAACAATCCACCCGCTGACAATCCTTCCCCCGGTCAGTTGGGTCATGGACAGCAACCCTCCCATCAGTCAGTAGTCAGGGCCCCGCACTTACCCCATCTCGCGGGCAGCGCGGCGGGTGGCGACAGCTTCTCTCCGGGCGGCTTTTTTCTCAGTTCCCCTGCGTCTCCTTCCTCCTCCTTCTGGCAGCCAACCCGATCGGATCTCCTTTTGCCTAATCAGGTGACAGGTCTCATGAGCTGCTTCCTGATTGGCCGGGAGGAGAATCAGTGTAACAATAGTGAATATTAATTCGCTATTGTCACACAACTGGGTGGGCTTTGGGCACATAAGCCCACCCTCTGCGCCCAGAGCCCACCCTTTTTTGAAGCCTATTAGAGCCTCTGGCTCTAATCACGCCTTTCAGAAAAATAAAACCCGATTGGAATCCATCCATCCGGCGACCTGCATAAAGATCAGGGGGCCGGACCCATGGATGGGGAGGGCGCACCCATGCGACACTAATGGACGGCCTGCCCACTGCTGTGGGCAAAAAAAAAAAAAAACATTTTAGGACACCTCATTCCATGAACCCCTCTCATCTCAATATCGCCAATCATTTCCCAAATATTTAAAATATAGACTTTAGGTATGTTAAAAATTAAATGATCAATCTCCTTATGGGGAAAAACTTGCACAGTGCCACATCACAAAACATAGAAAGGAACTAACTAGTTCCCCCAATGGGTAACTTTAGGGGCTCCATACCTAAGGCACTAATAAAACAATCAAGAAGGTTAAAATTACAAATTTTATTAATCACATTCTAAAGGCTAAAATCATAGCTGGTGCCTATGGTCAGCACAGGAGACTGACTTGTATTAGTTTGGCTGCTGGCTGGTGTCTGCGTTGTTGTGGCCTCTGTCTCCTCCCTCTGTGGTCCAGTGCTTTGATACCACCTTCCTGCCCCATGTATGGCTAGGGAGGGGTTGGGCTGTTTCTGCCCATGGTTGCCCTCTGATATTCTGGGGTTCAAATGATACCAGATATCTGTTTATTGTTGAAAGTGGTGATATTTTTGTATTTAGTCCCTGAAGAAGCAGCGTTTCAGACTGCAAAATGTGTCGGACTTGGAGCTTGAAGAATGCATTGATAAAAATCATCATGGACTATGTGTTAGTCTTTTTAGCACTGAATGGTGCATTCCTTTTAAGTTTTCTGATAATATTGTCTAAGTGTATCAAGACAATTGGATATGATTTTGTTCCCAGAATGTGATTATTAAAATTTGTATTTGTATACTTCTTAAATAGTTTTTTTAGTGCCTCAGGTATGGAGCCCTTAAAGGTCCACATTGGTGGAACTAGTTATTTACTTTATATGTTTTGGAGACTTCAGGTATGTGTTTGGTAGAAATTGGCTGGCATCAAGAGTATGTGAGCACTTGAATGGACAGTAAAAAGAAAGAGCTCTGCAGTGTGGGCTTTTTTACTGTATCTCCTTTCGTTAGTATCATGTGGTATATAGCTTCTGCCTGCAGTGTATCATAAACATATGACTGTACCACAGGGTTCTGTGGAAGCAGCACCTCAATAGGAAAAGTCAACAGCATAAGGCACGCTCCTCGAGAATGCATGGTGACCACTTTCTCTTAAGGTGCTGCTAATGTGCCTTGTCTTTCCTCCTTCTCCTCCTCAAGGGAGCAACTTATTTATTTGTCCAAGATTTTTGCATTGCAAGCCTTTCCAGATAATCTAGTGGAAATTACCTGGCTCTTTTCCTGCTCCTCCTTCTTCTCAAAAAACCTTAAGACTTTAAGCCAGGTACACCCTAATCGTTTTTTTCATTCAACCCTACAAGTTAAACGGAAAAAACTGCCAGTGCAAGGTTAGTTCAGCAATCTCCCCCTGCTGAGCTGTTGCGTTCTGACAGGGGGACAACCTCCTGCCAGAACACTCCGATCAGCCCTTTCTTCAATTGGCTAATGCCCCGTACACATGGTCGGAAATTCCGACCACAAAATCCGTCGGATTTTTTCCGACGGATTTTGTCCGACACTGGTGTTGCATACACACGGTTGGACAAAGTTGTCAGAAAATCCGATCATCCTGAACGTGGTGACGTTCATTGCGTACTATGGGACTACGTAGAGGCTAGTAGCCAATAGCTTTGGTCTTGTAATGTGATCTGAGCATGCGTGGCACTTTGTCCGTCGGAATTCGCTACACACGATCGTAAAAAGTCCGATAGGACTTTGTTGTCGGAATCTCAAACTTTGCAGGATCTCAAACTTTTTCCGTTGGAAATTCCGACGGAAAAAGTCCGATTTAGCCCACACACGGTTGGAATTTCTGACAACATGGTCCGATAGGACATTTTCCGTCGGAAAATCCGACCGTGTGTACGGGGCATAAGAGTGCTGATTGGGAGTCGGTTGGATGCTGGTTTTCCAGCATGCACGTCTGACAGAACCCGGCCAAACCAACATACACACAGGCCGAATGTCGGACGTTTTATTTTTAACTGGCAGTTGTCTCTCAACATTCAGCCCGCTTGTACCCGGCTTTACAACCACTTTAAAGTTATAAAACAAAGGGTAAATACAACTTTTTTGTTGTTGTTTGATGGGGTTGGTTGGTGAGAATGCTCTATGTGTTTTGAGTTTTGCTGTAAATTGAAAATAAAATAAAAATTATTGATGATTGAAAATACTCAGATTAATTAAAAAAAGTAGCTAAAGTATTGAGCCATCAATCAGTTTTCTCAGACAGATATTGGTCCTTAAAAGTATTTTTGGGTGTACAGATCTGTTCATACATCAAGAGCACAGAATACATGTCATATAAGCTTTAACATCTGATAATACTGATATAAAGATCGTTATTTGATTTTGCTTGGCCCCTGTTTCCAACCTAACTTTAAGGCCTCATGCACACTGGACATTTTTAGGGGCGTCAGGCATTTTTTTCCCCCTGCCTCTTAATGCCACTGCAAGTCCCAATAGATATTGCAAGACTGACAGTTACGAGACTTGTGCACGACAGGAAATTGTGTTTGTTTAGTTTTCCTTCGTAAAATACATCATTTAGTTCTGTTATGATCGTTATGTTGCATTAATGGTTTTCGGATAATTTGTTTCTTTAGAGTATAGATATTCGTTATAACAAAAATTGATTTTTTATTTGTTTAATTGTTTTTGGATAATCTGTTATTTATGTATGTATATATATTCGTGTTAGAGATTCGTAATTCAGAAAGTCGTTTGTTTATTGAATCCATTAACACACACAATGAAAATATCTTTTTGTGCTTATCCAAAACTTATCTCTTCTGCTCAAATACAATAAAACACCCTTCTCAGGAATGCACTTTGCTAGTTGTTGTGCTGTGTCACTGCTGCTGGTACCAGGAAGAACCTGATGTTGAGTTTTTTTATAAAATGCCTTTGAAAAAATTGCAGCCAGCAACAGTTAGGAAATCTGCTCTGTGAAAAAACTCATGCATAGCCATAGGTGTGCACAGCCTATTGCATTAGGGTGTGCACCCCAAAGCTCAAACACATATGCGTGCGTGTGTACACAGTATATACTGACAGTGTCAGTAGGGCCGAGATTGGTGTCAGCAGGGCAGTGTCAGTATTTATTTTTTATTTTTTTACAATTCTTTAAGAAGCCCATTAGGAGGCTTTGGTGGAATATCGGGAGTCTAAACAGGGTGATTAGGGTGTGCCCAGGCACAACTGGCACACCCTGTGCACAAGCCTGTGTGCATAGCAGTGAACTGCATATGGACAGGGACAGGATTTGAAAAAAAATCTGTTGCAGCCAGAAAATTAGAAAATATGCCCTTTTAAAAATCACATACACCCCATCACATCTCCATCCTACTATCCTTCCAGTGCCCCACCCAACCTAGCTTACAATTCCTACCACTGCCTGGGTGAGTGCACATTTGAAGTCTGAGGACTGCACACCCATATTGCATGACCAGACACTCAGCACCACTTTTTTGGAACTTTGCGTACAATTGCTTATGGACCTGCTAGTTTCTGTACCTACAGTATATCTATATCTAGTTCAATCATTGTAGATAATGTTTGCATGTACAACCTTGACCCATCAATTCTACATGTCTTATTACATAACATTATATTATGATGTATCTATATGGATATGTATGCGCACATTTTATCCTTTCAATTTTTGGAATCAAAGAAAACGTTTGATGAATATATAAAAAATGCAGTCAAATAGCAGTGACGTGTATTTTGATAGGGAAATGCTGCCCCCAGCAAAAAAAAACAGGAAATATACCCTTTTAAAAAAAAAAAAAACACATTTTTTTAAAACCTGGCGCCTTAGGATCCGTGTGACTTCCAGCGGAGTCTCTCTGGCACACCCTATGGAAAGTGGATGGTGTCTTTACTAAAAACTCTCCACGTGGGAATATTATACTTTTTATCTTCAGGATATACATCATTGTGGTAAATATAAAATTTATGGCGCTCTGGCATTTTTTGCTCCTAACTTGGGAGCCTTTCTACTTTGCAAACTGTATTTTGCCACTAACATTGATACTTTATCCCCTCCTGTCTAGCAGACTCTTTTCCCTCTGAGGAAGACCCTTTTGTTGGGTTGAAACGCGTCAGGGATATCTTCTCATTTATACGACAGACTTTGTATTTTACTGTTGTTATGTGAACATTAGTCTGCTTTATGTTTATCCATGCTTTTTTATATACCATTTTTCCCACTGGAGCTCATGTTCTAACCCAATTGTCCCATTTTTTTATTTAATAAATAAAAAAACTTTTTTACATATTAACTCTGACTTTTTCATTGTACGCTGCCTAAAAACCCCAACGTGGGGGATTTTTCCTTCTTGCTATCTTTTAGGGGTGAGCAGCACTCTTTTTACCTTCGGGTATGTGTCTTCCCTCTGCTATGCATCTAATTTAAAAGACCAATGTCTACAAGTCCTACACTATGTGTACGTGAAGGTACCGACGCCAATTAGATAATTTATTATGTAAACTTTTATATGCGATAGGCTGCAGTCTAAAAGCAATTGTGCTAGTTGTACAATGCCTGTGATTCTAGTTTATTTGCAAAAGAGAATCGCGCCAATCACTTTAATTAAATCATATACCCACATGAACCAAAAAATATATTATATACCAAAAAATAAATAAAATAAAATTACTTATATTTATTTAGTGTAAATATATCTGTTTATACCACAGGAGGTAAAGAATTCCCCTACTGGAATAAAATAATGGGGGGCCTTGTTAGAAAGAACTACAGTTCAGTATACAGACCTTTAGTTATACCCTGTTTAGATCACTCCCTGGAAGTCATAGAGTGTCTTATGCCACGTACACACGATCGAAAATTCCGCCAGCAAAAGACCGATGTGAGCTTTTGGTCGGAAAATGCGACCATGTGTATGCTCCATCAGACTTTTGCTGGCGGAATTCCAGCCAGCAAAAGATTGAGAGCAGGTTCTCAATTTTTCGATCTGAAAAAGTTTTGATCGGAAATTACAATCGTCTGTACCAATTTCGACGTGCAAAATTCCTGCGCATGCTCAGAAACAATTCAACGCATGCTCGGAAGCATTGAACTTCATTTTCTAGGATCGTTGTAGTGCTGTACGTCACCGCGTTCTTGATGGTCGAAAGTGCAGCAAACTTTTGTGTGGCCGTGTGTATGCAAGCCAAGCTTGAGCGGAATTCCGTCGGAAAAAACATCCTAGATTTTTCCGATGGAAAATCCGCTCGTGTGTACGCTGCATTAGATACGCATCAGAAATCTGTTTCTGTGCAGCAAATGGTGCTACTTGCTACAGATTCATGTAACGTGGTAAGATGTAAAGGAATCTGTTGCAGAATTGGAGGAGGTTATATTTACCTCCACTTTTCTTATCACAGATATGGTGGTATTTCTTAATGAATTTGTTGCAGCCATAGCACCAGAATGTAAAATATTTTCATATAAGAAACCACATTTATTCAATGCATGTGTTGTAAATAGCAAGAAAGCTGTTTCACAGCTTTCAGGAATTTGACAGCCATAACACCAGAAAAGTGTCACAAATGCTATAGAGAATTGCTCCAATTGTGTCCCCGGAATTCATAAAGAGTCACAAATGTCAGTGTTTTTGGCAGATTCATGTATTGAACAGTATAAGCCGTAAGGCTACACTTCCGGGTTCCCTTACCCGCAATGGCGGCGGCAGCACCCGACAGCTGATGGAAACATCAGCTGCGGTGCTGACATCGTGGAACTCCAGGACAGGTAAGTGTCCAATTATTAAAAGTCAGCAGCTGCAGTATGTGTAGCTGCTGGCTTTTATTTTTTATTTTTTGGGGCGAAACACCGCTTTAATATTATTATTGCCCCGTTTTTATAACCGTGATCTGTCTCTGTATGCCAGCTTAGAGCTCATTATTTACAAACTGGTGGTAATTCTTTTGAATATTTCTGACAGCCATAGCTACATATGCAAAAGTGGTGCAAATAAGAACTACCTGTATCTGTTGCACTTGTTGGAACTCTTATTGGAACTGTTGCAAGGCTTTTGTGAATTATGATACTGCCAGACAGTTCATAAGAGCAGCCTTGAAGAATGGAGGATGTATAAAAGGGTCAGTATTTTTAGTATGAAGCCGAGATCAAGGAATAGGGGGATATGACCTCAACATACAGGAGGGAAGTTGAAGGACAGACTTGATTGACCACTTAGTCTTTCTCTGTGATTAGTCTTCTATGTTTTTTATAAAATAACCTTTGCTGGTGAATTAATATCGCATCTGACTTTCAAACAGGATGATCAGGTGTTATGTTTTTTGTACATTTCAGCCATTATTGGAGTAGCAGGAAAGAGTGATTGTCTGTCTAGCCTTCCGGGACCTGCTGCTATAGAATGCTTAAGAAGTGGCAAAAATTAGATTCTGTTTCACTATGCTAGATTAGCTACAAAAAAAAGAAAAACTAAAGTGAATCATTAGATTCCTGTTTGAAAACCAGAAATGGATACACTTTACCTTGGTCTAGCTGATGATGTGAAGCTACCTATTCTGTGAAGCAACATATTAGTGTCCCCAGCAGCCAGCCTAGAATAAGTCACTAAACTAGATTAGACTAGTCTACTAAACTAGACTAGGTTGAATTAGATGGACTTGTGTCTTTTTTCAACCTGACTAACAATGTAACTATGTAAACTTATTTTGTATTTCGTCAGTCAAATGACCTTTTAGGTAATGCCATGCAGACCTTATATGAGTTTAACACCGGGACTTGGTATTTTCTGTCATCAATCATGTATGCACAGTGGAAGAGTCATTACAGACATGAAAGATGCTAATTATTATTATTGAGATCATATTAGAGATGATACAGAATGAATGATCTAATGACCTATTTACCATCGTCTTTGAGGAATTTGTTTTTTTCCTTTGTGTGTTGAGCTGAACTGGGTCTTTCCACTGGTGTTATTTCTTATTTCAGCAAATTAGGTTTTTGATTAAGGAAACAAAATCTGGGAAAAGTCAAGTATGAATATATTACTCTGTAATCATACAGCAGCATAAAATCTGAATAATTAGCTCTTTTCCTACATTACATAAGTATTCTACTCAGCAAACCACCTAGGTGTCATAAGGGAAAATTATGGAGGTTGTGAATATGCATTAGAATTATTTGAATCTTTTGGGGATTTCAGCTTCCCCAAAGATCATTCTACTTTACCTTACCTTGCCTTTACTTGCTATAACCCTAATCAACATCTAATATTAGCAAAACCGACACAGTGTACACATTTAGTCAGTAGAAACTGCTTTAGTCAAAGCAAAACCAAAGGAAAAAAATGCTATTAGACAGAGATTTATAGTCAAAGAGGCTTTGTATGTCTCTTCTGGTAAATCTTTTTTAAGAATTTTCTAAAAGAGATGTATGATGTATGCTCTACCCCCCCCCCCCCACTCTCACTGGAGCACTGGGCTGTGGAGGGGGCAGGAGCAGCCGGCTTAGGCTCTCAGCGGCTGGCTCACTGAGAGGCTGAGCCGGGTGGCGGTTCAGGCATGTGGGCAGATCCCAACACCATTGTTGCAATCTTGCCCAAGCCTGGACCGGCTCTGTGACATCAGCCGACAGTGGGCTTCCTCACTAACCCATGCATTGCACATAACTGTAGGCCAGTTAAGACGTGGCTTCATAGACTTGCATTGGTCATGCACAGCAGTGGTAACACCAGTTATATGATAACGCTTTACTGCACAAGTGACAGTATGTTGAAAGAAAATTGTGTAAAAAATATTTTTTCCATTCTGTCACCAGTCAGTGTCCCTAATCACTGCCATACCAGTTATATGATGACACTTTACTGCACTGGTGACAGTATTTACATTCATTTTAATTTTTTTAATTATGAAAAAAATATTTTTTTCTTAATTTTACTTTTTTTTTTTACAAAAAATAAACTCACCATGCCTCTTACTAAATACCTTGGACTAGCTCCTTTCCAAAAATGGGTAATTTGGGGGATATTTCCAGTGTCCTGGCATTTTCGAGCCCCAGGAAAAGAGATGACTGTCAGTACATCAGGATTGGTCGCTTTTCAGATGAGTACACCCCTAAGTGAAAATGTCCAAATTGGGCCCAAAGTGTCAATATTTTGTGTGGCCACCAGTTTTTTCCAGCAGTGCCTTAACCCTCTAGGGCATGGAGTTCACCAGAGCTTCACAGGTTGCCACTGGAGTACTTTTTACTCCTCCATGATGACATCACAGAGCTGTTGGATGTTAGAGACCTTGCGCTCCTCCACCTTTCATTTGAGGATGATGCCCCACAGATGCTCAATAGGGTTTAGGTCTGGAAACATGCTTGGCTAGTCCATCCCTCAGCTTCTTTAGCAAGGCAGTGGTCATCTTGAAGGTGTGTTTGGGGTCGTTATCATGTTGGAATACTGCCCTGCGGCCCAGTCTCCAAAAGGAGGGGATCATGCTCTGCTTCAGTATATCACAGTACATGTTGGCATTCATGGTTCCCTCAATGAACTGTAGCTCCCCAGTGCTGGTAGCACTCATGCAGCCCCAGACCATGACACTCCCACCACCATGCATGACTGTAGGCAAGACACATTTGTCTTTGTACTCCTCACCTGGTTGCTGCCACACCCGCTTGACACCATCTGAACCAAATAAGTTTATCTTAGTCTCATCAGATCACAGGACATGGTTCCAGTAATCCATGTTCTTAGTGTGCTTGTCTTCAGCAAACGGTTTGCTGGCTTTCTTGTGCATCATCTTTAGAAGAGGCTTCCTTCTAGGACGACAGCCATGCAGACCAATTTGATGCAGTGTGCGGTGTATGGTCTGAGCACTGACAGGCTGACCCCCCCACACCTTCAATCCCTGCAGCAATGCTGGCTGCACTCATACGTCTATTTCCCAAAGACAGCCTCTGGATATGACGCTGAGCACGTGCACTCAACTTCTTTGGTCAACCATGGAGAGGCCTGTTCTGAGTGGAACCTGTCCTGTTAAACTGCTGTATGGTCTTGGACGCCGTTCTGCAGCTCAATTTCAGGGTCTTACAATCTTCTTATAGCCTAGGCCATCTTAAGGTAGAGCAACAATTCTTTTTTTCAGATCCTCAGAGTTCTTTGCCATGAGGTGCCATGTTGAACTTCTAGTGACCAGTATGAGAGAGTGAGAGCAATAACACCAAATGTAACACACCTGCTCCCCATTCACACCTGATCCCTTATAATACTAACAAGTCACATGAAACCAGGGAGTGAAAATGGCTAATTTGGCCAAATTGGCACATTTTCACTTAAGGCTGTTCTCACTTTTGTTGCCAGCGGTTTTGGAATTAATGGCTGTGTGTTGAGTTATTTTGAGGGGACAGCAAATTTACACTGTTATACAAGCTGTACACTCACTACTTGTAGCAAAGTGTAATTTCTTCAGTGTTGTCACATGAAAAGATATAATAAAATATTTACAAAAATATATACCATTAAATATATACCATTATTTATAACTTTCCTACAGACTAAATAATATACACTTATTTGGGTTATTTTCACCAAAGAAGTGTAGCAGTATACATTTTAGCCTAAATTTATGAAGCAAGATTATTTATTTGCAAAATGTTATAACAGAAAAGAAGAAAAACACCCTTTTTTTAAAATATTTTCAGTCTTTTTTTGTTTATTGAACAAAAAAATTAAAAAAGCAATGATCAACCTCTTGGCGCTGGCTTCACGCATATATTCAGCCACATAGTGGGTGGGCCTTTAAGCCAAGCAGCCACATATATGCGCCCCTGTTAAAACAACTTACTGTGCTGAGTAGCACCGTAGCTGGTGGGGATCACAGCGGTCACATGACCCGAATGTCTGGCTCTGTCTCCCAGCTTTTAGAACGCTTTAGTTAAATACCACCAAAGAAAGCTCTATTTGTGTGAAAAAAGATAACAATTTCATATGGGTAGTGTTGAATGACCACGCAATTATTTAAAGTGCGACAGTGCAGAAAATTGACCTGGGTAGGAAGGATTGGTCACGGTGATCACATAGTACAGGCAGAGCCAATCATAACCCATCTGTACCATGGGAATAGCTGTGGCCAATCACTGCTAATCACAATAGTAATCACTGAATGAATGGGTTTCTTTCTGAAAAAATGGTGGCTTATTACAGTGATTTTCCCCACACTAAAATACAAATCAGATCTTAGGCATCTCCGCAATAGAAATTTCAGTTTTGGTAAGATATTACCTAAGGGTTAAATACTTCTAAAGGGGTGCAGACCCTGCAGTTTTTCTCATTAGAACACTAAGCGTGAACCAGGTGCTTATAACAAACCAGCCACTTGTACTCAGAATCAGTGATCAATCAGGTGAAACAAACCGCTATTTCTTCAGAGCAACAAAATGTAGGAATCTGCTACAAAATATGTTTAAATCCCTATAAGGTACATTGATCTGTACAACCCCCCTCGGATCTACCAACAAATATGTAATTGACTGAATGTAATTTCATTGGATAGTTAGGTTGGATCCCATTTTACATAGTTTTGGTAAACTAAAAAAAAATGTACATAAATGGTTTAATCAGATTGCAATTTGTATGGTGAGCTCCATCTGAAGGCAGCTAGCATTTTTAGGAGGACCTCCATATTTCTTTATTCATGGGATTCCTTAAAACCCATTACATAGTAGACTGCACTTACTGGATATTAAAGCAGCTAAACCAATTTCTTCCAATCCTGTGCTGAACACAATGGCAACCAGATATCTCCTATTCCACTTTGCTTGTAAAATTAATGATTATTTTAAAGATAATATTGTAGTGTGGTTTGTGTTATGTCTCTATTTTCATTACCATTCTATTTATTGGATTTATTTCATATTTTTGTTGCATATCGAAAATTTGTTGCATATACAAATGTAATCTAAAAGTTATAGAACTCAGCTTATTATTTTTGTACAAGGGAAAAATAAGCAGCAGCAATTACTAAGTCTGGGAATGTCAGAACAAGCTACCTTTCACACATTTTACCACATGTGCCTCATTAGTGTAACCAGCTAGCTGATATTAAATACAATAGAAATTGTAATGATCTAAAAAAGATCCCCCAGTAGATACATCTTCTAAACAGAGACATCTATAACGGGACCCTTAGAACTTCAAAGAAACGCATTAGAATGCTTAATGGTCATCCACACTCAACTCAGTATTTCATGAGCCCTTCACTGCTCTTCTGTGTTGCTTGCTCCTTTTATTAATTAATCCAGACACATTTGTGCAAGGTGAGCCCGTGGTTCATTGAAAGGAATGACCTTGAAAACATTCATAATAAAGCATTATACAAAACATTATTTACTGGATTTAAAGTGGAACTGAAGTCCAAGTGAAGATTTTTTCAGGGTACCTTTTACTGGAACTCCTTTTGAAACTCAGTAGTACAAAATAAGGTTGCCTACGCACTCCTGTGCCTACATCCTTGTATCTGTATATCTGCAGTGCAATATCCAAGGCACGGCTGCCTCTGACTGCTATTATAATGAGATTCAAAGTGATATTTGGTGATGTCATTTTTGTCCAGCTCACTGTTTTTCGTACTGGAGGCTCCGACATGAGGAAAAAAATCTCTGCCTTTGCCAAGATGGCCACATCCACACAGTGCAGAACAAAACAAAGTAGGTCAGTCATGGGGAAAGACCAGCTGCAGATGACCAGTACTTTGCTGTCTGCATGCCTTTTTTCAGGAACAGGTTTCAGATTTTAGTTCCTCTTTAAACAATTTACAAAAAACACTCAAAACTGTTTTTTTTTTAATATTATATGTCAGTCAAACAGATTTGTGTTCAGATTGGGGCATTTTTGACTTATATGAGACTATTGATAAATGTTTTCAAATGTGTACATTTTGCATAAAAGCTGCATGAACATTGGGTGAAAACATTTTGCTCATATCCACTTGCAAAAAACAGCTCCAGTACAAAACTGCCAATATAACATACCCAGCATTAGTGCATTCAAAAATAATACTATCAAAACTGCTAACTAAAGATATTGTAGATATACCTTAGTGTTCATCAAGCTAGATCTACCCATTTTCCATTTCAGTAGTTGGCCTGAGTGGGGTTACAGGTAAACATGTATAGTATGATGGGACCAAGTGTTCCTCAGGCCTCACTTCCCCATTTCTCCCTTTATTGAGATTAATCCACTGCCCTCTATTTCCTCCGGTTTGGGAGGAACCTGCTCAGTTTCGTCGGTGGTCAGATCTTGACATCTGCGCCATACACGCTCTTTTGGCTCACTCGGGCATCTGGCGTTCCAACAGTTGGCTGGACCAAGATATTTTGCTGTGGGAGCATTTCAGGTACTGTATATGCAAATCAGACACTTTATAGACACATTGATACAAAGCCACGCTCCCTCCCTTTTTATTGACATTTGAGAGCAAAAGCGAATCTGATGCCAGTCTAATTTCCGTAGTTTACTCAATTGTAAATGCTAAAGGGACACCCATCAGATCATATCAGAGACATTGGAGGACTGTGTTGAGCTTACCATTTAATCCGGAAGACTGGGAAACCATATGGCAGGCATTGAACTCTAGGAATGTTATCAATTTTGAAAATTTGCACCAGGTGATTTCCCGCAAACGTACTGCTTGTTTAGATGTGTGGCAGCCCCGCATATCTGTAAATTAGCATCGCGTTTTGGCTGTGGGCGGTTGCGGGTACATGAACATGTGCGATTCCTGCATCCGCAACCACCCGCACAGATGTGAACCTAGCCTACATTCAGAAATAAAATCTTGACAAATATTCATACTGTTCCAAATTCTTTCCATAACTAACAAAGACACATTTATTTAGAGTTATGCCGCGTACACACGGTCGGAATTTCGGCCAGCAAAAGACCGATGAGAGCTTTTCGTTCGAAAATGCGACCGTGTTTAGGCTCCATTGGACTTTTCCTGGCGGAATTTCAGCCAGCAAAAGATTGAGAGCATGTTCTCAATTTTTCAAGCGAATCTGAAATTCTGATCGTCTGTAGCAATTCCAACACGCAAAGTTCCGACGCATGCTCGGAAGCATGGAACTTAATTTTCGCGGCTCGTCATAGTGTTGTACGTCACCACGTTCTTGACGGTCGGAATTTGGTGTGGCCATATGTAGGCAACACAAGCTTGAGCAGAATTTCATCGAAATTACAACGGCAAAACCATCCAAGGCTTTTCCAACGAGAATTACGATCGTGTATACGCGACATTAGACTTAAAAAATGATGTTCGATACAAGAATGGGAAGTAAAGAATGAAAGAAGGAAGGCTGATTGTGCTGATACATTCTGGTGTAAGGAAGATGGTGTATACTGCATTTGCATCACTTGTGTAACTAGCTTTGTATATACTTGATGTATGCAGATTTATATCCTCTGTACTGTCATTATATTTGATTGAGTGTAATGATTGCTCATGTAACATAATTACTTTTCTGTTTTGTTGTACAATGAGTCGGTTTGACAGTGCATGTCATCAATATAGATTTGAAATAGTGAGCTTGGGTTTTCACTTGGGAATGTTCACATATTTTTATATGGGTTATTACTGAATACAAATAATCTATTTTGGCTACCTTGACAGTATTTCATGTTTTAAGAGTTATAGGATTTACAAATCCATACTCTTTTTTTTTCTAGTCCAGCATCTTGTCACTTTTACAAAGAGCAATAAGTATTCAGTATACTTTGCGTATGAGGGATCATGTTTTCTTGTTGGACCCACTGGTGATTCAGTACTATTATTAGGGGCAGAATATGTATAGGTTAAACTAGTGTTTCTCGACTCCAGTCCTCAAGGCGCCCCAACAGGTCATGTTTTCAGGATTTCCCTCAGATGAAAAGGCTGTGGTAATTACTAAAGCAGTGAAACTGATCAAATCACCTGTCCAAAATAATGGAAAGCCTGAAACATGACCTGTTGGGGTGCTTTGAGGACTGTAGTTGAGAAACACTAGTTTAACCTATACATATTCTGCCCCTAACAATAGTACTGAATCACCAGTGGGTCCAACAAGAAAACATAATCCCTCATACGCAAAGTATACTGAATACATATTGCTCTTTGTAAAAGTGACAAGATGCTGGACTAGAAAAAAAAAAGAGTATGGATTTGTAAATCCTATAACTCTTAAAACAGGACTGGGTTAAACTGTATTCTACTGTTCTATTCAAAAATGACACTCCAGCCAAAACTTTTTTTCTAATTTTGGATAGAAGTGGGAAGAATTAGAATCACTGTTAGGTGAATTTAGCTAAGTGAAGATAAGGCATCATGAGCAGAGTTATCAAAACGATACCAATCTTGATGACACTGGAATATTTTAATGAATTAATCAATAGAAGCCGACATGTTATGGGATCTACATCCCCTTCCTCAGAGCTCAATACTATAGCTTAAAAACACATTATAAAATACATTTATTCTGAGCCACACACTGTTAATAATGTATTTATGATTTTTGACCATATATTGGGTTCCAGCATAAAAAGTTTATTTTTAAATTGGCCTATGATTTAAATGAACAATATATATCCATCAGCAGACACAAAATAATTAATAAAGCACATGGATATTTTGAGTTAATAAAGTGAAATCGGGAATATGAGCCCACAATAATCATGTGCCACGGTTCCTCAAACACCTATCAGGGCTACCAGTGAACTCTACCTCATGCAGCTTTCTGTAATGTTGTGGCAGTGATGCTGCACTGCTTCTGAATCTAAAGTGGAGTTGCCACTCGTGGCTGTTGATCAAAGTTTACTTAGACCAGTAAAGACAGCAAAGTAAGCCAATAAGCCCAAAAGGAAAAGAAAGGGTGTAGCCCACATTCAATTGGGCGATTGCAGGGTGACACAGATGGAAGTTGTGTGATGTCCTGTGTGTGATAATGGAAAATAAGGAACATAAATTGGTAGGGGGAAAAGCTAACTCCTATGCTATGTTTATTTATTACTCCAGGTTATTTTTTTTTAACTAAACACGTTTAAACATAAAACAAAACGTAAAACATAAAAATGGTAATGTTATGTACTTACTTTTTTCATTTTTTTACTGACAAGTCCCAAATACACTTCTTGGTTTGTCTTGTGTATACATTTTTCTGGGGATGTGGTGCCTCCCCAGAACTCCTATGCTATGTTTATTTATTACTCCAGGTTATTATTTTTAACCAAATACTTTTTAATATTTGTAACATAAAAAAGGTAATTTTATGTACTTATTTTTTACTGACGGCAAGTCCCAAATACACTTCTTGGTTTGTCTTGCCTATACATTTTTCTGGGGATGTGGTGCCTACCTGCCAGCCTTTCCTATTTTGTGACAGGTAACAGTCTCTTTGCCATGTTACACTGCTGACAGTGGAGAATATATTGGTTGTTAAATGCAGCATTTGTTAGCGCTTTAAAAATAAACCAGCTCATACAAAGTGCTTTGTGCAGAATGCATGAATAGTTATTGAGATGCCTGTTTCATTAAAGGATAAGAGGAAAAAATATCTATTTGTCTTGGTTCCTCGTGTCTTATGAGCAAGAAAATATTACAACTACAGTATCAGTTTGTCAAACCATATTCCAAAAGCACACTAAAAGTGTAATAAAAATCAAATCCTTTGCTGAAAAAAATAATATCATTAAACAATTGCTGCCATATTATATAGGGAGTAGTGTGCTAGAGGAAAAGCAGACAAATATCTGCTTCTAACTGCAGTGCTCACCTTTGGAAAAGGTACAAGGAATTGACACTTGGAATAATAAACGCGATGTGCACAGCTTTCTAAATTAAGAACTAAAGCAAGTCCTCAACGTCAGCAAAGAGGCTGACAGCTTTTGTTGTTGGGGGAGTAGTTTTTGATATATGGTAATTGACTGCCTTGACAGTTTTTTACTTGTTTACAGGCCTTGCTGGCAACTGTATGTGGCTGTCAAGGCTCTAAAAACAGATGGGAAAAGAAATGTTAACTCGGCAAGCTACTGTTTGCATAATGAAAAGTCGCACTTCAGTGAGGGAAGAAAAGTGCTGCCTTTTGATAAATGGCTCAGTATTCTCAACCAAATGAATGCTAACCACTTTTTTTCTGACAGGGGACTTTTCAACAGTTTATTGAAAAAAAAATAATATGAAGCAGGATTATTTTCATACTTTGCAACTTAAAATGTATGCAAAACAGCATTTTAGAAATGATAAAAACACACGATCATCCGATCCACAGCTCTTTTATTTCAGCAGCTTATGAAATATGGCCTGACATATCATATATGACTCCACCACATCAGTTTTTGTCTGACATAGTGGGATCGCGTGGAGGAGCAGATATGCAGTGACATGTTCTTTACACCTACCTAGGTTTAATGCCCGGTCGGATTTTCCGATGGAAAATGTTCGATGGGAGCTTGTTGTTGGAAATTCCGACCGTGTGTAGGCTCCATTGGACATTTTCCATCGGAATTTCCGTCACACAAAATTTGAGATCTGGAATTTTCCAAGAACAAAATCCGTCGTAAATTCCAATCGTGTGTACACAATTCCGACGCACAAAGTTCCACACATTCTTAGAATCAAGCAGAAGAGCCGCACTGGCTATTGAACTTCATTTTTCTTGGCTCGTCGTACGTGTTGTACATCACCCTGTTCTTAACGTACGGGAATTTCCGACAAGATTTGTGTGACCGTGGCTCCATCGGACATTTTCCATCGGAAGTTTCCTTCACACAAAATTTGAGATCTGGACCTCAAATTTTCCAACAACAAAATCCCTTGTCGTAAATTCCAATTCTGTGTACAAAATTCCGATGCACAAAGTTCCACGCATGCTCGGAATCAAGCAGAAGAGCCGCACTGGCTATTGAACTTCATTTTTCTCAGCTCATCGTACGTGTCGTACGTCATCCCATTCTTGACGTTCGGAATTTCCGACAAGATTTGTGTGACCGTGTGTATGCAAGACAAGTTTGGATTTTGTTTTGTTGTCGGAATGTCCGATTAATGTCCGATCGTGTGTACGGGGCATAAGAGTTTACAGGCTGTGTTGAAAGTCAGGCACGTAATTACAATTCATGAGGCCCCATAGAAAAATTTTGATGGAAACCTGTCTCTGTGACAACTGGCAATGCCAAATGATGCAAAACTGGTCCAAACATAAAATATGTCACAAAAAAATTACAGGCAGCAGGAGAACTGTTAACATAGTCGGTACACTGTAATCCGGCCCAAAGGACAGACCAAGGGAAAAAAGAGGTGGGGAAGAAGGATTTTTCCTGGTACCATCAGAAGCATTACAGTCAAGTAAAATCCAAAAAATCTTTATTATAGTAGTGTATAAAATGTACAAAAAAGACCATAAACCATTTTGTTTAAAATAAACTATTATAATGGTTCAACTGTAACTCTATAATTATATCCATACTCATGGGTCTACCACAAGTATGGTTAGGGTATATAGTTAGCCAGTACTTGACATGTTTAGGGCTGACCCGCTTATCAGGAGTTCAAATGGGAAAAAGATCAATCCTATATGATTCACAGGGAGAAATCATCACAGCTGCTTAGAATGTAATTAGCACTATATATCTTTCTCAAATAGATTGTATCATTGGAACTTTTGTTCTTTGTTCTAGGATTGATCTTTTTCCCATTTGAACTCCTGAAGAAGTGGGTCAACCGCGAAACATGTCGAGTACTCGCTAAGTATATACCCTAACCATACTCTTGGTAGACCAATGAGTATAGATACAATTATAGAGTTACACTTGAGTCATTATAATGGGTTATTTAAAAAAAAAAAAAGTTAAATTTTATATATTTTTTGTAAAAACCAGGCCATATTTTGCAGTATGGCACTGTGTTATTTTAACTGACAATTGCATGATTGTGTACTCAAAATAAAATTGATGTCATTTTTTTCCCTAGAAATAAAGCTTTCTTTTTTCTTTTGGTGATATTTGATCACCACTGCTTTTTTTATTTTTTGCGCTATAAATAAAGAACCACCGACAATTCTGAAAAAAAAAAACAATATTTTTTACTTTCTGCTCTAAAACACATCCAATAAAAAAATAAAATACGAAAATGTAGGCCAATGTGTATTCTGTTACATATTTTTGGTAAAAAAAAAAAAATCCCAATAAGCGTGTATTGATTGGTTTGTGCAAAAGTTATAGCGTCTACAAACTTGAAACTATGGGATTTTTTTTTTTACTAGTAATGGTGGTGATCATCGATCTTTTAGCGGGACTGCAATATTGCGGTGGACAAATTGGACACTAACTGACACTTTTGACACTTTTTTGGGGACCAGTGACACTAATGCCGCGTACACACGTCCTGACTTCCGCTGGAAAAAGTCAGCGGGAATGAACGGACTTTCTGATGAGCGGCAAGTCATTTCAAAAGTCCGGCGGACTAGCCTACTAACGGCGGGATTGTCTGCCGGACTGCCAAGTCCAGCGGACAATTTTAAAACAAAACTTAAAACCTAGTCCGAGTTGGTGCCAAAAAGTCCGCCGGCGCCCACACACGAGGGGATCGTCCCTTCGTGTGTACGCGGCATAATACAGTGATCAGTGCTAAAAAATAAGCACTGTATAAATGAAACTGGCAGGGAAAGGGTTAACATCAGGGGCGATCAAAAGGGTTCACTGTGTGCCTAGCTAATGTTTTAGTGTAGTGGGGGAGGTGCTTTTACTTGTGGAAGACATGGATTTAATGTTCCTTCTTTACAGGAGCACAGGATCCATGCCTTCTGTACTGACAGAACGGCAATCTGCCTTGTTTACATAGGAAGACTGCCGTTCTGTCTGTGTACAGAACTATCAGCAGGTGCCAGCAGGCATCGGGTCCGCTGGACACACTGATCAGCTCCCATTGTTTAAAATCATATCAGGAGCGAGCCGCCAATGGAGTGCACTTGCGCCCGATACCCGGAAGTGCAGGATCACGTATATATAAGCAGTGCACACCCCCCGGAAAGCAGCATATCTGCTATGGGGCAGTCGGCAGTCGGCAAGTGATTACGAAAATCTTGGAATTATCAGCATCCCATCTCATCCTCTTAGGTCATCAAGGGGCCCTAGGTTGGAAGATTACTATGTCAAAAGATCATTTTATTAATAGTACAATTTTACAATAGTTATTGTAAGATATAAACACACACACACATATATACTGCACACTTGTAGGTGTATTGGCTCAGGTGTAAGCCATGAAAAAAGTACATAGAATATGAAGCAGCTAGTAGGTGCACCCAACAGGACATACAACAGGAGGAATTTCCAACATAGTTTACAATGAGTAAACTACATTGGAAAATTCTTCCTGCTATATATATATATATATATATATATATATATATATATATATATATATATATATATATATATATATATATATTATATTTATATGTGTGTGTAAACAGCTATTTAAAGCATTGCCCTAACTATGAGTCATACATTCTGTAATGTAAGAGAGGAGAAGCAAAGAAACCGAGAGAATGTGAATTGTTTTCAAACAACCATGGCTGAGATTTCTTTTTTTTTTTTTATTTGAAAACTATAAAAAAAAGTATAAAAATTCACGACTCCTCGGTTTCACATACTGTGCCTTTTCTGCTTTTAAGGTAAACCGGCAAATCCTGAAAGTCTAATTGAAATCTCAAGGTTGTCACCAAAGATGTGAGAGTTATCCAGTTTATCCTCAGTGGATCAGTGTGACTGGTGTGTCAGTTGGATTTCTGTGGTGCCCATTTGATCGCAGCACTCTAGAACATGAAATTTAGAATACCAGACGCAGACAGCTCTGAATAATGATAAACTAAATGTAGTCTGGGTAAACAGTCATGCTAGTTTAAAGATGTCCTCCCCAGGACAATTCTTAATCCTCACTTCAAAAGCCATCAATATTCTTACTACAGCATTCAGCTCACATTTGACTTATGAACTGATGTGACCATTTCAAACACCATTTAATCTTTACTGTGCCACGATTAAATATTATAAAGTGGAGACTGGACTTTTTACATGCTTGTAGGATTATTTTATGCACACACATATTTTTATGTTGTATTTTTTGTCCATTTGTTTATATTTAGATTGGAACTCCACTTTACCATTTTTAAATAAATTAGCTAGCATAGTTATTGTGTTACTAAACCCACAACAGTAAAATCAGTGTGTATATGCAGTAAAGCATGCTTGTTATACTCACTGTGGAACCTAAGGGGTTAAAGCGGTTGTAAACAGCGGATGTTGCAACAAAAAAAAACCAAGGCAATATGCATGGCATACTAGGAACAAACTAGGAACAAAGATGTCCAGCGTTGTAAAGTCACCTCTGAGAGGGCTGACATGTTCCCCATGTCTCTTTTCTGGGTTTGCACGCTCCGGCTATGTGATTGGCTGGAGCCGCGATGACATCACTCCTGCACATGCCCTCGGTTTACGCGCAAAGCTCTAAAGTACCGGCAAGGTATACCGCACCTTCAGAGTGCATGGGCCAGTGATGTCTCCTAAGCGGTGCAGGTTTAGGAGATATTCATTTTACCTAAAGGTAAGCCTTATTATAGGATTACCTGTAGGTACAAAATGACCAAGCAGGGTTTACAACCGCTTTAATCCTCTGCATTGTGTAAAAATGCAGTTTGATCCTGTCTACTCTGATCTTCCCCTTCTTTTAATGTCCCAAATCTATCTGCCAATAGAACAGAGCCTTGGAGGCACTCTGCACATGTTCAGTTTGGTGTGTATTGCTAGAGTTTTATTATTTCTGGAAGGGTGCATGTGATCAGCACAGGGCCAATCAGCACTGTCTAGACCAGCCTTTCTCAACTTTTTCAAAACAAAGGGAACCCTTGAAATAGTTCTCCAGTCTCAGGGAACCCCTGCTAAAAATTAGAAATCTACAACTCATAATAAATTAGTGTGATTGTCAGTGGGAAGAATGGCCCTTACACTTGTGGTCATTGGGAAGAAATACCTCCTTACAAATAGCTAAAAAGATCAATGGTGTCGGCGGGAACTTATCCGAGAGGCAGAAATGGCCCAATGCTGAAGGAACCCCTAGTAACCTCTGTAGTAACCCTAGTGTTCCAGGGAACCCTGGTTGTGAATCACTGGTCTAGACAGAGGTTCAGGAGTCAGGCAGCCTCATAGGACAGTCAGAGGAGAAAGAAAACTCCTCCTACTAGTGCTCAGCTGGACACTGATAAAAGTCACAATACTGCGATATACTGCTGATGAGAAAAGGTATTTATCAGTTTATATTAGCTAAAAGAATTGCATTTACATGCTCAGTGTACTGTGGGAGACCAGATATACTGATTGCAGGGTCCTGGGTTTAGTAAAACTTTAAGCAAATATTAACTTTCATTGCAATACTTACATTAATTTCATCTCTGTCCTCCAGTAAATTTTTTCTGCCAATAAATTTTACCGTCCAAAGTTGAATTTCAGCAATCATCATTTAGATTAGTTTCTGTGAGCCCAGGCTGTTATGAACATGCTCTCTGAGGATGTGTCATCGCTGCTGCAGCAGAGGGAGTCTCTTTCTCTTTCTATGTAACCTTTTAAAAATGTATTGTTTGCTACTGAAACCCCCAAGGCTTTCACAGCCTATAGTTGGTCAAAATATATAATATTAGGGGACTGCTAGACCTTAGAAACTAGTTATTGAAAGATGTAGATCCTCAGAGTTACCATTGATAGGCATGTTTTTTTTTTTTGCATTTGTAGATATTCCTATATTATTGCCCAGCTTTTTGTGCTTTTTTTACAGTAATTTGCCAATTAGAGCTACAAATGGCCAGAACTTACTAGCAAGATCCACCCCTGATAGACGTCACTGCTAAGTTTGGGTTCGTCAAATTTCAAACAGAATTTACCAAACCCTCAGTGAATTCAACTGGTGAATATTTACTAATGTCTATTTAGATAATAGTTTATTTTCTTTTTTTCTTTAAGTGAGCTGCAGACTTTCCACTCATACTCAGCATTGGACTCCTGCATCAAGAACAAATGTATTACTACAACAGTACAGGCTATATCTTACTGTATTAGTTTAAATAAAACCCAGACCATTACAAAAGATTTGACAGATCCATTTTTTTTCTATAGTCACAGTTTATTTTACAAAAACAATTTAGAAATAAAGCAATCGTTTTGTTTTTAGATTTTGGGGATTATTTATGAAAGGCAAACAAGTGCAAACTACAAGTGCAAAGTGCACTTGAAATTGCACTTGGAAGTGCAGTCACTGCAAATCTAAGGGGAAGATCTGAAATGAGGGGAAGCTCTGCTGATTTTATTATCCAACCATGTGCAAGCTAAAAATGCTGTTTTTTATTTTCCTTGCATGTTTCCTCTCGGATCTACAGCGACTGCACTTCCAAGTGCACTTTCCGTGCAATTTTTCAAGTGCACTTTGCAGTTGTAGTTTGCACTTGTAGTGCAAAGTGGATTTGCCTTTAGTAAACAACCCCCATCTGCATTTGTTTACATTTAGAATTTTTGGCAGGGAAAAGAAGCAATGTGAAAGTATAACTTTAAGTCAAAAAATCACTGTGGATTCCATTATTAATTTATTACAATTATTTTTCAAAATTACTTCAAAACAATTGCATTTGCCTTTTTTCTTCATTTTGCTACCCTATGTCTTCTTTTGTCAATTTGAGGAAAATGGACCCAAAAGTGGGGTATGCCTGTACAAATGTGAATCAAGGCAATTAAGAATTTTTTTTTGTAATTTAACTCATGCCGTCTTATCTCTTTTAACTTTATTAGTCAATTGCATGTATAAATTACAGGTGCTTAGTTGAATATACCTCTAACCATTATAGCATTGTAACAGATTCTGGCTAATTTGGTGTACTTGTTAACTAATTAGCATACAGCTTGAATAGTGAGAATTATTTTATTTGTTTTAGATTGCCAAACAAAATATTTTATCTGTATGTGTGATAGCACAGGCACAAAAAGTAACCTATATCCTGTAAAGTGGTGACAACTTTTATAACCCGCTAGGAGGAGCTTCACATAATGGTAGGATAAGCTTAAAGCCTATCTCTAGGAATGACAACCACCTATCGGGGATTAGCTGAGAGTTTTCAGCTTTAAGGTCCCTTTCAGAAATGTGCGACTTTTCCTGCGACTTTGGACATCAGAGTCGCATGACAAGTCATACCCCATGATTCCCAATGATAACCATTCATATCTGTGCGACTTCAAGTTTCACCGACTTCAAGGTAGTTCCTGTAATACTTTGGTCTAACTTTGATGCGAGTTGAGGTCCATAGATCTCAAGTTTACACAGGCATTCCCTGAAATCCCAGCAAAATCGTGCGACTTTCAAGTCAAGGCAGTGTGAAAGGGCCATCAATGAAAAACTGCTGTTTACAGAGTTCAATAGATCGGTCTCAGATTTAACCAAACTCCCTAGTCAGAGGAGTAATTAACATTCTGATTCGTATGGTTCCATGCTAATTTTTTATTAGAATAGAGAGATTTGATAGATTAGGCAAATAAATAGCTTTTGCTGTACTTGGTCTTTTAAAAAAACATAATACATGTATGACAGTTTAAAAACATAACAGCTAAAAGCAAAATTACCAGTTCAGTCCATAATGGGAGAATTGGTCTGCATCTGCCAATTCTTTGGTCTGCATCTGCCTAATTTTCTTTACTAAATCAGGCCATGATCTTTTGTCTATATGGCAGCTGCAGACAATCTTGTGTGACAGATTTCATGGGAGAAAGTAATTGAATGAATGAATGAATGAATAACTTGTATAGCCCTACATATTTGAACTAAATCGCCTCAAGGCACTTTTGCCGTCAGTGTCCACCTGGCTCTTCAGAAGAGATGGGTCTTGAGCTTCTTCCTGAAGGCCAGATGCTTTTTACTGAGCGGATGTCCGAGGGTAGAGTGTTCTATAGCCGTGGTCCTTGGACTGTGAACCTCCGTTTGCCTTTTAATTAATAATGGGACTTGGGCATGTGGAGGAGGTTCTGGTTAGTTGACCGGAGAGGGCAACCTGGGGTGTAGTGCTTTATTTTGTCACAGAGGTATTGCAGGGCTTTTCCTTGTGTACATTTGTGAGTGAGGCAGAGGGCCTTAAATGTAACCCGGTCCTTCATGGCTAGCCAATGGAGGGTCCTCAGGGACCTGGTGATTGTTTTTTTTCCAGTTACCAGTCTGGCTGCTATGTTCTGGTCGATTCGTAGACATGAAATTTGGTATTTGGGAAGTCCTAAGTAGAGGGAATTTGCGTAGTCGAGTTGGGAATTGATCATTGTTCCAACTACTGCTGCTGTATGTCCTTTCGGGATGAAGGGGATCTACGCAATAGGCGAAGAAGGTAGTGGGATCCACTGACTACTGATTCTCTTTGTGCATCCATTGTCATGTCTGAGTCAAAGATGACTTTTGGCTTTAGTGCTGGGGGTGATGGGTTGTCCGAGGATGGTGAGTGGTGTGGACATCGTGCCAGAGTTTTTGTTTGGGTTTGCATGGAGGAAGAGAGGTTCTGTTTTGGATTCGTTGAGTTTAAGGGAGCTCTCTGTCATCCAATTGTCGATCAATGAGAAACAGTTTTCCAGTGCCTGGTATTAGTCTTTTTTGTTGGTGATGCGTAGGTAGAGTTGGATGTCATCAGCGTAGAAGTGATAAAGCAGGTCCTGGTTGCTGATGATTTTGAGGAGTGGGTGGAGATAGATGTTAAATAGCAGGGGCGACAGGGGTGATCCTTGAGGGACTCTGGATGTAATTTTACGTGCTTCCGAAGTGAAAGCTCCTAGTTTCACTTTCTGAGATCGGTTCTCTAGGAAGGATGCGAACCAGGGTAAGTCTGAGTCTGCAACTCCAGCTACTTCTGTGAGACGAGTAGTGTGAGCAGTGTTTTGTGGTCTACTGTGTCGAAAGCTGCACTGAGGTCCAGCAGCACCAGGAGACATGATCCTCCTTCATCTGCTGCTTCGAGGGTGTCATCTCAGATTTTGAGGAGTGCAGTTTCTGTCCCGTGGCCAGGGCGGAAACCAGATTGTAGTGGGTCCAAGAGTTTATGGGTGTCCAGATGGAGTTGTAACTGTTTTCTCGATCATTTTGAAGATGGTGTTGAGGCTTGTGACCTGTCTGCGGTCGTTTGGGTCTTTGGGGTCAAGGTTAGGCTTCTTTAGGAGGGGTTTGATTGTGCCTTGCTTGAGGGAGGTAGTGACGATTCCTTCTTTAAATTACTGGTTTATGAGGTACGTTATGATGGGTGACAAGATGTCGGTACATTCTTTCAGAAGTTTTGTGGGAATAATATTGTTTGGCGATGCGCTGTCTCGGAGATTTCTGATGATGGTTTTAGTGGTGTCAATGGTGATTGGGTCCAGAGTAAATCTCGGTGGTTGTAGAATCTTTGTGTGGTTTTTGTCTTCTTGCTCTGGCCGAGTGGGGTTACTTGCTATGTTTTGCTGAATTATTTCCCGAATGGTTGCGATTTTGTCAATGAAAAAAATCAGATAACTCATTGCAGAATTCTTGTGTTTCATTTGCTGGAGGCTCTAAACAGGTGGGGTTCATAGTCTGGGGGACTAGTTTGAAGAGTGCATGAGGGCCGTTTATGGCTTTTGAGATGGTTTTGGAGAAATGTTCTTTTTTGCTATGAAGATGGCTTTGTTATATTTTGTGGTGAGTGATTTGTAATTTGTGTGATTTTCCATTGTTAGGTTCCTTCTCCAGGCTCCTTCAGCTCTTCTGCGTTCTTGTTTCAGTGGTGTAAGAGATTCATTGAACCAGCCTGAATTGTTTTTGTGGGTGGGTGCTCTGCGTATTGGTGCGACCATGTCTGCTGTCTGTAATAATGCTATGTTAAGGGAGTTGAGTATGTCTTCAGTTGAGTAGTTTTGGGTTAACACGCTATTTTGTTGGATAGTGTAGTTTTGAAGAGTTGTGAATATAGTTTCTTCTGAGATCTTGTCCAGTATATTGTTGTTGAGTGTGTTGGTTTTTGGTAAATTATATTTATTTTGAATTTGATAACGCGGTGGTCAGTCCATGGCAAGGGTATGTTATCAAGTGTGTTAATATCAATATTTTATTTGAAGGTGAGGTTGAGGGTATGGCCCGAAACATGCGTAGGAGCATTTATCTTTTGCAGCAGACCTAGTGCTTCCAGTTGGTTGATGCAAGCAGTAGCGATGAGGTCCTGGGAGGAGATTTTTGGTTTTCAAGGTGTATGTAGAGATGAATTTGATAAAAGGTGTGAGCAAGTGTGTCTTTGGTATCGATGGTCTGTATTATAGTAGTATGTGAATGGTGTCCTGGGATGTTGTTTGACATTGAAGTGGATTAATTCATTAATTGGACACGTTTGAAAACCTACTTCGATCACTATTGTTTTTATACTATTAAGCCTAGTACACAATAACCGTTTTTTCATTTAACACAGCAGGCTGAGTGAAAAAACTGAACAGCTAGGGAGGAGATCCTGTACTAAAAATCCGATGTTAGTGCAGTGATCTCCCCCACTGAGCTATTATGTTCTGACAGGAGGACGCCTCCCCCCCATAACACACCAGTCAGCACTCTCAGCCTGTTTCGGTCATGCCCCTCTTCTTCAGAAGCCGGACTTTTGGCCAGCATCTGTCTGTCGGCTGCCGTACACATGGCCAAATGTCCGGGTATGTCGATACCACCTGATATTTGGCCCTTTAGGTGGGCCCTGGAATAATCTGCAGAATTTTCAGTGGTGGCCATGGGGTTTATTTACTAAAGCTGTAGGGTGCAAAATCAGGCTCACTTCTGCATAGGAAGCAATTAGCTTCCAGGTTTTATTGCCAACGCTTAACTGAACAAGCTGAGGTTAGAAGCTGATTGGTTCCTATGCAGAAGTGAGCCTAATTTTGCACTCTGCATCTTTAGTAAATAAACCCCCATGTCAACTATAGTTTAAGTAGAACCCAATTTACAATTAGGTGCACTAGGCTTTCGCCTATAGGTGGAATAAACAAAGAGGGAGGCTTTTTTTTTTACATAGTTGTCATCAAAGTTTTTACCTGAGATTCACCAATGTTACAAATTTAATTTAATTGGAAAAAATTGGCGAATATTAGGCAAATGTTGAAAGAATCTTGAATGAAAACATTGATAACTAGACCTCTTAGTGATATACTTGGGAAATGATTTGGAAAAAGATTGATAATAATAAATATAAAAATAATAACATATTTCTGCAGCTGCTACTGCTGGCATACTACTATGCATAATTACCTCTATACTTGCTCCTGATCATTGTAGCTGACATTTTTAGAATGTCTTTCCCGTTATTATGTTCCTCATGCCAGATGCCAGATGCCAGATGCTGCAGGCTGTTAGCTGGACACCAGAAGCATAAGATATTTGTTTTATTGTATTGTTTACCAGTGTTCATGAATTAATATTAAGTACTGGTTTGAAAAGAAGACCACATTCACAGGCACACGTCAAAGTCAAAATATTAGTAGATCAGTTTGGAATATACTGTATTTTTTGGTCTCAAAGTGACCCTTTTGGAAGATATTTAAAGAAGATTAATTTAATTCAAGTCTGGGACACGCTGAAACAGGCCTAGTGTGTAATATCTGAGTGGTAATTTCCACACTTATAAATGAGATGTTCCGGGAAAATAAAGCAAAGGGATTAGAAGAACATTACATGGCGAGACACCTCAACATGTTTTTCTCTTTACAAAATAATTTTTAATGAAAAGGCAAAATTGACAGTATAAAGGATGTTTGTAAATGCACAAATATCAAATGGAAGCTTCACGTTGTAACTATCTACATTGTGCATTCAACATAGAACCATATTAGAAGACAGAAATCAAGAAGAACATACATATCAAGTGGGAACTGTGATAAAGGGAAGGTATATTTTTATATTGTGCATACAGCAACAATGTGCTATGTGCTTCTTTTCAAATCAACCCCCTCCCCCTTTGTACTTCCCAATGTTTATTTCTTGCATTTTTTTAATACTTACCTTTTTAAGATTCAAGCTGATCACATGACACCAAAGAGTCCTCTTCATCTTCATTTCTTTTTCAGGCTGAGTGTTTCCCACTAATGCAGATAGCAGAGATGATGTGATGACATCACCATCGTTCTCTGCATTAACGCAATAAGAACGAAGGGCGATATGATTATGCATTGGGTGGGCATTTTCTGACCTGCACTTACAATATACCCTCAGTGTTGCCTGAATGTTGAGGGCTGCTTGAGTGAAACCGGGTCCTGTTCATCCCTGAAGACTGAAAACTTCTAGTGGCAGAGATAATGCATCGGACAGCTCTGAATTGAAGACAGTCATCGAAAAAAGACAGCTGGCAACTCCATAGTCCTCAAGTATTTTATTTTGCCTTACCAGTGAGTATACACAGTGGCAGGCGCATTTCAGCGATAAGCCTAGTTTGCGGTGTGCTGTGAACAAGGTTTATCGCCAAAATGCATCTGCTACTGTCTGTAAACTCTTGGCATAGCAAAATAAAATACTTGAGGACTATGGAGTTGCCAACTGTCAATGACTGTCTTGTCTTTTGGTGTATGGGAGGGCACCACAGCTTAGGCACCCAGATTGCGACTTCCAGTTTTTACCTAAACTCCACTTCTCTGAGCGATGCATCATTTTGTTTGAAGCTCTGAATTGAAGTTGACTTTTGCAGCCTGAGCTATTTTTGGTTTTGCTTGGGGGACCCTTTTAAGAAAAAAAATTGGTCAAGTGTTGGGCTTTAAATATTGTAGGTAATGTACTATATGTATATCCCAAAGCTTTGGATATTTTTTTTTTATAACCTAACCCTGCTTTAAACTTCTCACAACTTTATCCCTGACCTATCTGTTGTGTTCTTTGGCTTTCATAATGCTGTTTGTTCCCTAAGGTTCTCTAACAAACCTATGAGGGCTTCACAGAACTCAACTATCTCTACTGAGAATAAATTACACACAGATGGATTCTAATTTAATTAGGTGACTTCTGAATGCAATTGGTTCCGCTAGATGTTAGTTAGGGGTATCAGAGTAAAGGGGCGTGAATACAAATGCACGCCACACTTTTCAGATATTATTTGTAAAAAAAATTGAAAACCATTTATCATTTTCCTTCCACTTCACAATTATGTGCCACTTTGTGTTGGTCTATCACATAAAATCCCAATAAAACACATTTACATTTTTGGTTGTAAAAATTTGGAAAATGTCAAGGGGTGTGAATACTTTTTCAAGGCACTGTATCAGTAAATATTTGTACCTACTTTGGGTGCATATGTATAAGAGGTTTAGGTTATTCTTGCTGGACTTCACGGGCAACAGCTTCTATGAGTCTACACAAAAGTAGCAATACACATAAGAAGTAAACAAAAATATATAATAAAATCATCAAACCATTGTAGTTATTAAAAAGGAGAAAAAAAACACTTCTCCATATTCATGGACATCGTACAACAGTCTGCTTATAAACAACTTGATGTGAAAATGTACAATCTAAAGTGGTAGAATTTCATCATCTCACTCTGCAGGACCTCTAACTAACTCCTGGCACATGTGGCTGTATTCTTATCACAAAACTGTTCTCAATGGTTTGCCTTTCCAGAATTATTGTCATGGCATCCATAAAAAAAATATGGTTACGCTATAATCATTATACACATTTCGTGAATTCCTACTTATAAGTGTTTTCTTTCTGATTTATTTATGAGCTGTTAGTCCTGTAGTGTAATAAGCAACTTTGTCTGCCTGACCATAGAGTTGTCTTAAAATACCAAGCCATGCATACATTGCTCCATCTTTTTGTGTTGCCTGTCTAAACCAGACACTTTAATGGCATCTACATTGCCCTGTGGAAATCTATCAGGTTCAAACCTATAGTGAAAAATGATCTTTAGTGAATCACAGTTTGAAGCTAGTTGCTACAGGGCAGTACAGACAGTTCTTTGATTAACAAGGCCTAGTTTGATCACTTCCATTGTGCTTTCAGTCAACATCCAACATGAAGCTGGGATTTTATCAACTAATGGAATTTCTGTAATACTTTTATTCTGAAATGCATATTGAAATGTGCTGGGTAACCTTGCTTTTTATTCTGGCCTAATTTCTTACTGGAACTAAAAAAACTCATATTACGTTTAATCGTATCTTAAGAGATAAGTTATCTAATTCTATTTTGTATTTGCTAAAAAAACATACCGTAATTTTTTAATAAATCAAAAGAAAGTAGCACATTTTGCTTTAAAGCTGGCATCTTCTAGCTTGCTTATGTTTAATTTTTTATCTTCATATTTTCTGAACACAGGAATATCCTTTGGCAATTATCCGAGGGCTGGAATGCTTCTGTGGATACCCTACAGTTCAGTTTAACCTTTATGAACGCTTGGATGACTCTTTGTGCACTGGGTCCCTGAATGACAGCATTGGATCAGAGGTCCTGAGGGAGGACAGCTATTGTTCTGTCTACCAGACTCCCATACAAGGTAAAATGAACATTTGTTGCCTCACTTAATTACTAGTACAGATGTTAAGCTGTGAATTTAGAAAATGGTGTATAACACATTATGGATTATATTTAAAAAATATAATTTTTATGTTAAAACTGAAGTTATGTTCTAAAAGGATCTCTACTTGCGCTTGTTAAAAAGGAAACAAAAAAAATAAAGCACAGACCTTGCAGTAAAAATACAAAAAACATTGTGCATTGAAAAAAAACGATTACTGTAAACATACCTTCCACCCACGGAGCCTAGGCAGGGGTGATGTCATTTTTCTTCTGGCATCATCCCCAGGAATGCTGAGTATTCCATCTTGCGAGAACACAATCTTTCACTGTGGTGCAGCATCTTTCCTTTAGATTTGGTACACTAACATTCTCCAGGAACTAGCCAGAAGTATTGGGACCATTTATTGTATAAATACATTGCATCCGGAAAGTATTCACAGCGCTTCACTTTTTCCACATTTTGTTATTTTACAGCCTTATTCCAAAATGGATTACATTCATAATTGTCCTTAAAATTCTACAAACAATACACCTTAATGACAACGTTAAAGAAGTTAGTTTGCAATCTTTGCAAATAAAAATAAAATACAAAAAAGATCCTCAGTTTAGGCCGATATGTATTCTACATATTTTTGGTAAAAAAATCGCAATAAGCATATATTGATTGGTTTGCGCAAAAGTTATCGCATCTACAAAATAGGGGATAGATTTATGGCATTTTTATTATTATTTTTTTTTTAATTAGTAATGGCGGTGATCTGAAATTTTTATCCTGACTGCGACATTGCGGCAGACAGATCGGACACTTTTGACACTATTTTAGGACCATTGGCATTTATACAGCGATCAGTGCTATAAAAATGCACTGATTACTGTGTAAACGTCACTGGCAGGGAAGGGGTTAAACACTAGGGGGCGATCAAGAGTTTAAATGTGTTTCCTGGGTGTGTTCTAACTGTAGGGGGGGTGGGCTCACTAGAACATGACAGAGATCACTGCTCCCGATCACTGGGAGCAGTAGATCCCTGTCATGTTACTAGGCAGAACAGGGAAATGCCTTGTTTACATGGGCATCTCCCCATTCTGCCTCTCTGTGTCATGATCGTGGGCCCCTGTGATGAGGCAGCGATGTACAGTACATTGTTTTGCGCAACCTTGTCACTTTGCCAACGTATATCGGGGTGAGCCGTTCAGCAAGTGGTTAATAAGGGAGGTGACCAAGAACCCGATGGTCACTCTGACAGAGCTCCAGCGTTTCTCTGTGGAGAGACGAGAACCTTCCAGAAGAACAATTATCTCTGCAGCACTCCACCAATCAGGCCCATATGGTGGAGTGGTCAGACGGAGCCACTCCTCAGTAAAAGGCACCTTACAGCCCACCTGGAGTTTGCCAAAAAGCACCTGAAAGACTCTCACACCATGAGAAACAAAATTCTCTGGTCTGATGAAACAAAGATTGAACCCTTTGGCCTGAATGGCAAGCGTCATATCTGGAGAAAGCCAGGCACCACTCATCACAAACTTCTTTCACGTTGTCATTATGGGGTATTGTTTGTATAGTTTTGAGGACATAATGAATTTAATCAATTTTGGAATGAGGCCCCTTTCACACAGGGCTTTCCGTTTTACTCCTCCGCTTGCTCAGGGGAGATCGCTCCATTGATCCCCGCTGAGGCGGCGGATAACAGGTCCGTCTCTGTACTTTGTGCAGGGATGGACCTGTCAGAGAGTACTCTCTCCCCTATGGGGGGATCAGATGATTACGGACCGCCTGTCCATTTTCATCTGATCTGATCCGCCAGACGGGTGGAAAATAGAACATCCATCCGTCTGGATTTTGCAGATCGGGGTGGAACGGATGTCAGTGGACATGTCATCGCTGACATCCGACGCTCCATAGAGACAATGGAGCGACCGTTCAGATCCACCTGAAAAAACTGACAGGCGGATCTGAACAGTCCGCACATGAAAAAGGGCCCTAAGGCTGTAACATAACAAAATATGGAAAAAATGAGGCGCTGTGAATAATTTCTGGATGCACTGTATAGAAACTGTGGGTAAGGTAAATGTATTTACTCTATTCTTTTTAAATAGTAAAGCTATTATGGGAAAAGGAACCTTGCATTTTCCTGCAAACTTTAAAAGCCTTGTGATTAGGCTTCAGCTTGTAATAAGAGCAGTGTGTACAACAAGCTCTTGTTAAGCATTTGCAAAGTTTTCAGTTTTCAAACAGATTTCTTTAAGCCTTTAAAAGAGAAGTATGTTTTTTTTTTTTGGATATTCATACTTACCTAGGTGGATGCAGCATCAGACCCATGCTGCAGCTGTCCCCCGGCTTCTCTGCACAAGAACTGAGCCACCAAACACCACTGATGGCTCGGTTCTCTCACCTCCCCTGCTGAAAACAGGTTACAGGACTGCAAAACAAATTGCGCTCCTGTGACCCTTAGGAAAAGCCCAGCCTAAAAAAGCTCAGGCTGGACTTATCCTTTAAGTACCCTTTAGCTTCATATTTGGGAAGATCTGAAAAATAAATAAATAAACATTTATTTTTGAATGCAAATAGTGTAAGTGTACGATTTTTACGTATTAAGCTCTTGCAATTCCCTGTAAAGGGGGGCTAAACAATAACACTGAGTGGTGACGTGCTAAAAAACTGTTACAGACCATGTGACATGGATAATGAATCAAAAATAGTGACAAAAAAATTCCAAATAAAGTCCAAAATTCATCATCAGGAACGCCATCAGGAACCGAGCTTCCTGATGAAGTAGTATTATGAAACGTACGTCGAGGCGCTTCCGGTCACGTCACTTCCGGGTTCCAGTTTGTCTCTCAGCATCAGTGGAATGCACGCCAACCTTCTAGTGTGAGCTGTGCGGCGTGCCGCTTCTACCAGCATCCATTGCGGGCTATTCCTAGTGCCGGGTAGGTACCATCCAACGTAAGCAGGCATTTGTTATATTCTTTGGCATTTTTTTAATAAAACAATATTATGCTATTGGTCCTCCTCTTATCTTCTATCCACCATGGGCAACCGTGTTGGAAAGGAGATTAAAACACAGAAGTTATTGGACCCATCTTCAGTCTACTTGTTCCAGTACTCCTATCTAGCTATCCCAGACCTTCTTTTTAGTTAAAGAGGTCTTTGAAATCTGGCGAGCAGGTTTTCCATTAGAGCACATTGGGTGTGATTTGGATTTCTGTCAAGTGGTGAAGGATTGTCTGCACACTTCTGATTTGATTCATCAAGTTTTTGTTTAGATCATTCACTTAAATACTCATGGACATTTTCTTTGATGATTTTTATTTTTGCACAATTTTTGATTTGACTCATCAGGTTTAATCATTTGAATTATTGTAGAATTTTGAACTTTTCACTTGGAATTTTTTACTGTCACTATTATTGATTCATTATCCATGTCACATGGTCTGTAACTGTTTTTTAGCACGTTACCACTTAGTGTTATTGTTTAGCGCCCCCTATCCACACATTTCACATTTCATAGTACTTTTTTGGGGGAGCAGATTTTATAGTTTTTATCTTTTTGGTGAAACGTTAAGTTTTTTTCATCAATCCCCTGTATAGCAGCTCTCAGGAAGGGGCAGCTTTAGGAGCCAGTCAGTTGTGCTTCAGTTCATGTGAGCTGGCAAGGAACATTGGACAGAGAGCCAAACTAGCTGTGCTTTTATCTTTTAGGACTAGATAGACAGAAATATGAATCCTTTTGTAAGTAAAGCCAACCCCATATATGTTTACAAGTGCCAGCCTTGATAAAAAAAAAAAAAAAACACCACTAATATATCTGTCACATGGTGCAGGCTACAGCCTCCAGGACTGCTTCTTTGCTTTACATTTCCCCCTGTTGTATATTGCTCTCTGTGAAAAGGCACCAATCTGCTGTTTATTCCTAAGGAATTCAGGGTTGCTGCCACGTACAGAGCCCCAGCAAGTGAGATGAAACAGAAGGAAGACAGCAGCTGTCGGGAGTCAGAACCCAATGCTGAGAGAGTGGGTTTTATTTCTTTTTCACATGGGAAGGCCCATAGAGCATTGGACACAAAGCCAAGAATTTACTCTAGGTCAACTTACGTTAAAGAAAACCTGTGGTTAAGGCACTATATATTCTGCCATTGCTGCTGCTATCCTAGTTCCTAGGATGTTTTGTTGATCTTAGGGCTTTGATACTTTATTAGTCACTGACCTAGAACAAGATCTAGAACATTTGCATACGTTTTTCAGGTCAGTGACTTAGAAATTATGGAAGCAATTATGTCAAGCAGCCACATGTGGAAGGATGACAGGCCTGGTACATCTATTATGCCTGATCCAAAGGCATGTATTATAGGAGTTCAAAAGTATATAAAACAAGAAAGACAAAAGAGTAAAATAAAGTTTTATAAAAATAAAATTGAATAAATCAGAATGCAAACACACACGTAGGTCGCATATACAATACATATTAGGTATTTCTATGCATGCCAAAGTTGGGGAAATAATTATAGAGGCAGGTATGGTAAACGTATACTCTGTAAAGATTTTTTTAAAGCAGCACCTATGGCAAATTTTGGGTATTGCGGTTTGTCCCATTTTATGGACATGCACAGCTTTAAGTCTTCACATCTTTGCTATCTATTTACTTGACTCAGTCTCATCTTTTACGTTTTACAGAAAATGTGGAGACTTTATTGTGTTTGTGGCACTAAACCAAAAAATCTTTAGATCTAAATGTATTTTTCAAGTATTTTGTTCTCTGGTACTTCTGCTTTCAAAAAAGATATTAATTTGGGATTATAAGTGCGTTTTCATGTAAAATACATGTGCATTTTAGCATGTGTGCAAAATAAAAAGAAAAAAGGCTCAGGCAGCGAAAGGTTGAAGGTTCATGCAACAAATGCACTGTAAAAAATATTGTGCTGGGTGTACTCAAAAAAATTGAGGCAACTATTTGCATCAGCTTTTTAAAGAGGAGTATCCACAAAAAAAAAAATTAAAACTCAGCAGCTACAAATACTGCAGCTGCTGACTTTTAATAATCGGACACTTACCTGTTTCAGGGTCCAGCGATGCGGGGGGTCGAAGCTCCACTCGTCCCCCCATCCGCTCGGCCGTGCCGGCATTGAAACTGTGGGCAACCGGCTGTGGCTTCACAGCCAGGCACCCACTGCACATGCGCGAGCGGCTCCGCACACCGTGATTGGCCGCGCAGTCATCTGGGACCTGTCACGTGTCCCAGGTGACTGACAGGAGGGAGGGAGCCCTTCATGCACCGAGGGGAAGTGATGTCACCAGCCCAGGCACCGAAGGAGGCAGACTATAAGGGACCCCCTAGCAATAGGCATTTAGAGGTGAGTTAAAAAAATGTCCAATCATTTTTTTTTTTTTTTTTTTTTTTTTAGGAATTTTAAGCATTTTTTTTTTTGGGGGGGGGACACCACTTTAAAATAATTTTTTCTGACTCATTAGACTTTTCATGTTTTCAACTTTGTGGTTTTAAGTAAAGCCAATTAATTTGTTTTAAGTTTATAGACCATAGTGTTTTATGTTTTATGTGTGAACTTTTGAAGATAGATTCCCCACATCAAGCTCAAAAAAGATCTTCAAAAAAACTTCAAAGGTATATTTTAGGTTTTCAGGGTAGCTCAGGCTAAAAGCATAAATTAGTCCCATAATCATTCTTTCTGGTACAAAATGAGAGCGCTATATGACAAAAGTACACTATACCAATATGCTTGTTTTTCCTGCCAATGCAGCATAAATATGGTATATTTGTTTTTGAAATGTAATAAAGAAGTGCAAAGTGGGCGGTGGGTTACATAATCTAACGATGAATGTCCATTATCACAAAAAACGAACATGTAGTAACGTGGTGCAAAGTAGGAGAAGTTTCATCAACTATAATGCGCAATATCTCTGAAACCAAACCAGCGCATATGTTCATTTTTGCAGCACAGATGCAGCGCAAACTAATGCTATCTTTGTTTTAAAATTTTAATAACATTTGGTGCAAAGTAGGCAGGCTTGATGTTACATAATCTGAATTTGAATTAAAATATCTCAAAAACTGAACCGGCTGAAACATTCATTTTTGTGGCACAAAATAATATTTATGCTTAACAGTTGGCGGTCCCTCACCCTGCATCTTGGTTGCGGTCTGCCGAATGAAGTAAGCACAAACTTTGTTTGCACACAAGTGAGTTGTCACAATAAGTGCGTACAATGGATGTATGTCCATTTATTTTAAATATATTAATCTGCAAATAAAATAAATATTTTTTATGTTATGTTAAGCAACATTTAAAACATGTGAACGATAATTTGTTCAATGTTCAATCTTACCTTTCAATGGCATTGCATGGCTTTGTCACTGGTGGCGCTTTTTTGTCCTGATGGGCCTCAAACATATGGGAACTGCCTTGTGCAGGCTTTCAAAGTTCCAAAAGACGTCAAA